>RJWM01051129.1:0-10531 GCA_004363535.1 Dasyprocta punctata
AGCAATTTTGAAAAACCACAGAGTTTGAGAATTTATTTATGCTACCAGATATCAAGACTTACTACAAAACTATAGTGAGACAGTGAAATGTTGGAGCCAGCCTATTACCAGCTCGTGAAAGCCAAATATTAAATTTTTAGAAGTTTTACATGTTGATTATTGTCATATTGGTTATTTCAAGTTGTCTTTTGTGAGAGTATTTTGTAAACAAAAATCAGCAAACCACAAATCCAGACCACACTACTCTCCAACCAGTAAAAGTCTGTCATACCAAGCAGGGCCGGGCCATCTCAGGGGAGCTGTCTGAGCTGTAGCACCCCAAATCTTTGGCAGGTCTGTTGCAGACCCCGCTGGAAGTTTTTTCTGGAACATCAGTTTTAAATTTACATCGAGTGGCCCAATGATGTCATGGCCTACACTTTGGACAGATAGTTGAAGGTTTTGTTGAAGGGACAGAGAGTGGCGGCGCTGGCCCCACAGGTGCAGCAGCAGAGCAATTTTGAGCAAAATGCTGCCCACCCCGCGGCTGAAACAAGGAGGCTGGTTCTTCCCCTTTCCTTTAGGCTGCAAATTGATGACCTGAGTGATTATAATTTGTCCCGAATCATTGGGAATTTGAAGTCTGGTAACAGAGGAGACATGTTGAAAACCCTCCATGTACTTCCCCCACCAAATCTGGCTTCTTTTAGCACCAGCTGCAAGGGAGCCAGAGCTAACAGCTTTACTCTCTTGGGGAGGAAGTTCCGACCTCTGATGCAGCAACATTTGTCTGAACTGCAAAGGTGGGGATTGCTGCGCATGACTCAGTTAAAAATATTGGGTGTTGTAAAATAGAATTCACAGCAAAGCTCTGCTCCTGTGGGGAAGGGCTATCCCCCCTCTCTCCTTCCTTATCTAACTGAACAAGGTTACAAATCTTAAACTTTCTTAGAGTTTCTGTTACTCCATCATTTCTTTCCCACTTGGGATGTGATTTTAAAAAAATGCTGTAAGCCAATTCCCTTGTGGCTGTCTCAACAAGCTTGTAATCATTAAGATACTTCCTAATCAAAATCCACAAAAGAAATGTAAATACAGGGATCAAGCAGGCAACAAACAGTTCCATAGTGATTCTTTAGAATTTGCTTGTCCCCTAATTATACCACTAACGAAATCAATACATGTCTGTTTGTTTGTTTTTAAAAATTTTTCCTCTGGAGAAGGAGTTTCTCACAAGCCCGTTTATAATTGGCTCTAGAGAATAAGAATTTGTTCCAATGCCCCAATCTTTACACCTGATGATGCCAATATCAGTACACTCCAGTGATAAATATTGACTTATACCAGTGTACCTCTCCCCCTAGCTGTGTACAAATGAGAAGTGTCCCCTCGCCCTCCATCTCTTACCCATCACTAGTCAGGCACCATATGCTGTGACCCAAGCAGCTCTTGAGATTCCTGGGGTGAAGGACCGTGAGAGGATGAGAAAATAAAAAAAGACAAAGCTGGGGTCGGGTGCAGCCCTTCCTCTCCTGATGGGAGGAAAGGAACTGCTCAGCCTCTGTAGTATGTTTATATACTCAAGAGGATGATGTCAATTTCAACTCTGCTGCCTGACTGGCCTGGACCCCTGGCCTTCTTGGAGCTGGAGCAGCTTGTTGACATGGTTTGTCTTGGGCTCTCTGTGTTTTCAGGGCTGGCTTTGCTTTAGTCCCACACATGTGATCAATTTCCAGTTTCAACGGCTCCCTTTGGTGAATTTTTCTGTTTATAAACTGATTGTCTCAGGTATTTTATTGTAATAGTGGAATTATGACAAGCATAAGAACTAAAGACGTCACTAAACACACACAAAACCACATACAGTTCTTTAGACTAACACGTCCTATTAACATAGAAACAAAGGTAACACCACGAACTGGGGCTTATCTAGGAATGAAGTTCATTTAACATTCAAACAATTACTTAATATATTTCATTATATTAATAAGGAAAAATCCCATATGATCATTTTAATGGATTAAGAAAAGTTATTTTATAAGTAAAAGAAAAATTATTTTAGGTACACGCCTGCCACCAGGAATGTATCTGCTCAAGCTCAGCGCCTCCCTGGACTCCTGACTGCTGTGGGCCCGCTGGGTGTGGATGAAACAGAAAGCCCTCCACTGTGTGCCATGCTGGGCTGGGGACTGGCGCTTGAGCTTAGCACACACTGGGCGCAGACTTCGGGAACCAGGGCCAGCAGCTTTCTGCCCCGGCCTAAAGAAACGGTTCTCCCACCCACAGAGCTAAGTGATGATTTGCCCCTACAGATGAAGACCATTGAGGAGGATCAGTAGCTAACTGAGAAGAGTAACGACTTTTTTCGGAATCTCCATGTGACTGAAGGTGCAACAAAATGCTGTTATGACCAGCAGTGGTTCTCTCCTTGCAGACTGGCCCTATTCCATTGGGCAGGTTGAGGGGATGTATAAATCCCAAAACAACTGGGCCAAGGCCACATTGCAGGGAAGCCCACACTTACTCAATCTCCACTCTAATCCTGACCCTCAAACCTCAGCACAGAAGCAACGGAAATACGAGAACACAAGGCACCAAGTTGTCTCCAAAGGATCTTAGCTCCCCAAAATCTGATCTCACTGAAGTGAACAAGATGATAGGCAACTAACTAAAATATCAAATGAAAACATCAAAGAAGAAGGAAATGAATCTTTTTTGAAAGAGAAGGGGCTCAAGAAATGGGGGAGAGGGAAGGAAAGGGATGCAAAAAGAATGCAGATGTGTCATGTACACTTACCAATGCCCTACACTGAATGCAACCATTAAGTGCTAATAAATATAAAAATTATAAAAATAATTGATGTTATATAGGCCACATTAAAAATAATAAACAAATTTATAAGATGTTAAATGAATTTGAAGAGGAGGTAACTAAAGTAATTGGATTAAATGAGATAATATAAGATTTGAATGACCAGTTTAGTAAAGGATTAGAAATTATGAAAAAAATTAAGTATAAATCCAGGATGTAAAGATTCAATATAAGGTATGGGCAGCAAGAGCAACCAATATGAGGAGAAACAGTGAGACAGAACTGTAAGACAAGATTGGTGAAGTAGACTATGTACTTAGTGATACCCTAAAAATTAAAACAAAACTCTGGATACTGAACCCAACAGCTACTAGATGATGAACAACAAAAACAAAAAGAAAACCAAAAAATTGTAAGAGTTAGGAAAGATTCGAACATAATGCAAAAGATACATAAAGTCATTCATCAAAATCATAGTAAGAAAAAATCTACAAATATAGGGAAAGTTTTTTTTTTTTTTTTTTTTTTTTTTTTGTGGCACCAGGGATCAAACTCACAGCCTCACACCTGCCAAACAGCTACTTAAGCCACTGAACCAAACTCCCAGCCCTAGTTTTTTGAGTCAGGGTTGCACTAGGTAGCTCAGGCAGGCCTTGCGCTTGCATTGTAGCCCAAGCCGGCCTCAAACTCACAACACTCCGCCTACCTCAACCTCCCGAGTCCTGTGATTAAAGGTATGTGCCATCACGCCTGGCTTGTAGGGAAAAAATTTAACACCCAGGTAGGCAAGGCATATAGCATCTCAAATACCTATGACTGGAAAATAACTTCTCCATAATGCAGCATACTCAAAATCCCAGAAATTCAGCATTAAGAAAGAATACTAAAAGCTGTTCAAGAAAAGCATCAAGTAATTTATAAAGGCAAACAAAATAACAGCAAATTTCTAAACAAACACACTAAAGGCCAACAGAGCTTAAGGTTTTCCAAGTCCTAAAAAAAAAGCAACTACAGACTCAGATTAATATGTCCTGCAAAATTATCTTTCAAAATAGGTGGCGAAATAAAGATTTCCATGACAAAGATTACATAGAGAAGTTCATGACCAACAAGCCAGCATTACAGATGGTACTAATGGGAATCATAGAGACAGAGACACCAGCACTACCAAACAGCAAAAAGGAAAGAATACATCTAACTGGGAAAGTAGTTAAACAAAAGTGAAAAAGTAAGCAATCAACAATGGAAAAATAATGCAATGACAGGATTCAATAAATTTCTTTCAGTAATATCTCTCAATGTAAATGTTCTTAGCTCCCAAGTCAAAAGACACAGACCAGCACATTGACTTGAAACACAAAACCCAACTATGTGCTGTCTACAAGAGACACAGCTGATCCAGAAAAACAGACATAGACTGAAATTGATAAGATGAAAACCAATACTTCATGCAACAGGATCCTAAATGTAATTATTTCATTTTCAAAGTGGAGTTCAAGATGAAACTGATGAGCAGAGACAAATAAGGTCATTGTTAGAGGGGACAATTCATCAGGAAGAGATCACAACTGTTAATATACATGGAATAGCAGCACACCCATTTCATAAGACAAATACTACTAGACATAAAAAGTCAGATAAACATCAATGGAATTATAGTGGGGGACTTCCATATCCTACTCCCACAAACAGACAGGTCAACCACACAAAACCAATGGAGAAATATGAGTTGGACCACATCATTGAACAAGTAGACTTAACAGATATCTATGGAGTGTTACATCCAACAACAACAGAATACACATTTTTCTCAGAAGCACACAGAATTTTATTCAAAATATGTGATATCTTATACCATAAGTCGTGCTTAAATAGATACAAAGGACTCAAAACAATCTCCTGTAACCATTGGATTATGGCAGAGTAAAACTAGAAATCAAAAGCAAAAGAAACCACAGAAACCACACAAACACGTAGAGTTCAAACAAACTCTTGAGTAATCAATAAACCACAGACAAAATCAAGGAAGAAATTAAAAAGTTCCTAGAATCAAATGACAATGGCAGTACAATACACAAACCCAAGGGGCACAATGAAAGCAGTCCTAAGAGTGAAGTTTATAGCCCTGGGTGCCCACATTAGAAAAAAGAGCAATTCCAAATCCAAATAAATAATTTCATAATGCATCTCAAGGTCTTAGAAAAACAAGAGAAACACAAATTCAAAATTTGTGAAGAAAGAAATTACAAAGATCCAACAGGAAATTAATGAAATAGAGAGTAAAAAAATACAAAAGGAGGACCAATGAATCAAAGAGCAAGTCCTCCAAAAGAACAACGTTTTACAAACACTTTATCAAACTTACCAAAAGAAGGAAAGAAAAGATTCATATCAATGCAATTTTAAATGAAAAATGTGGAATCACAATGGATATCCCCAAAATCCAGAGGATTATAAGAAACTACTTTGAAGACTTATGTGCCAATGAATTGAAGAAACTAGAAGAAATGGATGAATGCTTTGATGTATATGAATTAACAAAATTGAATCCAGAAGTTATTAAAAAAAAAACCTGAAAAGAGCAATATCAGGCAATGGAACAGAGTAAGTAATAAAAAGTAAGAAAATCCCAGGACCCAGTGGATTCACTCTTAATTTTACAACACCTTCAGGAAGGAACTAATGCCAATTTTTCCATGAGATTGAAAGGGAAGAAGCCGTGCTGCATACATTGCTTGATAGCAAAACCAGACAAGGACTCAACAGAAAGAAAGAAAGAAAGAAAGAAAGAAAGAAAGAAAGAAAGAAAGAAAGAAAGAAAGAAAGAAAGAAGAAGAAAAAAGAAAGAAACTATAGGCCAATTTCCTTAATGTATATAGACATAAAAATCATCAAGCTGGTACTTGCAAACAGAATGCAACAAATCATTAAAAAGATCATACATCATGACCAAGCTGGCTTCATCCCAGGGATACAAGGATGATTCAATATTCATAAATCAATAAGTATAATATACCACATAAACAGAATTAAGGATAAAATCATATGACCATCTCAACAGATACAGAAAATGCCTTTGACTAAAATCCAACATGTACTCATGATAAAAACCCTGATGAAAATAAATACAGAAGGATTTTTCCTGAAATTGGTAAAAGCCACTGCCAACACCACACTAAATGAGGAAAAACTAAAGGCCTTTCCTCTAAAATCAGGTACATTGCAAGTCCAGCCATTCTAACCATTCCTGTTAAATACAGTTCTCAGAACGAGTCAGACCAATCAAGCAAGAGAAAAAAAAAAAATGGATCCAGATAGGAAAAGAAGGAGTCAAATTATCCTTATTTTTGCATAATATAATCCTTTACATAGCAGGCCTCAAAAGCTACCAGAATAGTCTTGGAGATAATAAATGAATTCAGCAAGGTGGCAAGATACAAAATCAACACACAAAAGTCAACAGTATTCTTATGCACAAACAATAAAGTCACAGAAAGAAATCAGGAAAACAATCCTCTCACATTAGCTTCAAAAGAATTCATATATAAATATATATTCTAACCAAGAAAGTGAAATTAATCTAACCAAGAAAATAAAAATCCTCTATAATGAAAACTACAGTGGTCTGAAAAAAAGAGACTGAAAAGGATATTGGAACATGGAAAGAGTCCTCTGTTCTTGGATAGACAGACCCAATACTGTCAAAATGGTCATGTTGCCAAATAAGATATATAGATTTAAAATACTTTAACTCAAAATACCAACAGTGTATTTCACAGAACTAGAAAAACCAGTTCTAAAGTGTGTATGAACTGGAAGGGACCCAGAATAGCAAAGGCTATCCTGAGCAGCAAGAATGATGCAGTAGGCCCAACAGTCCCAGATTTCACATTATGCTGCAAAGCTACAATAATAGAAGTAGTATGGTACCAGCACAAAAACAGACATGTTAACCAATGAAAGAGAATAGAAGAAGCAAAAACAACCCCTGGCACCTTCAACCATCTGATCTTTTGACAAAGGGGTTATAAAATATACCAGAGAAAAGACAGCTTCTTTAACAAGTGCTGGAAAAACTGGTTATCCATACACAGAAGAATGAATTTAGACCCATATCTCTTACCCTGTACTAAAATCAAATCAAAGTAGATCAAAGGCCTAAGTACAAAAACAGAAACACTGAACCTACTTGAAAGAAAAAAATTGGTAGAACACTTGAGGACATAGATATAGGCAAGGGCTCCCCGAACAGAACCCCAAATGCACGAGCTATAACACCAAGAATCAATGATGGAAATGTATTGAATTAAAAAGCATCTGAGCAGGAAAGGAAATAAGCAACAAAGGAGAGGGACAGCCTGCAGAATGGGGAACGTTTTTTCCAGTCACCACTCAGAGGCCTCCTGTAAACATGTATATATGGAAGAACTACATGCTGAACAATTAATTATCCAATGCTGTAAAGGGAATTAAAGGCCTTGCAGAAAAGAAGAAAAATATCTTGTTCAAAGGCTGAAAGTCTTGATATCAAGACATTAATTCTTTCCAAATTTATCACTAGATTCAGTGTGATCACAATCAAAATTCCAACAGAATTTTTCTTTGGTGGGAACAGGGGATAATTTTATTTATTTATTTATTTATATTTATTTTCAGCAGCTTTTATTTTCAACTGACTTCGGGTTGATCAAGATATTTTCCCCTGGTAACTCACACAGCACTCAGCGAACTCATAAAATGTTCCTCTGTAGAATATGAAACTGATCTAATAATTTCCCATGTTGAGGGCAGTATTAATTAGGGTTTCAGGAGATACTAAACTGCAACTCATGAGCAGTGTTTGTAGAAAAGAGCACAAATTTGAGCTTGTTTTCTCTTGTTTGCTTTGGTTTGCTTAGATTCACATTTTGGTTTGGTTTATTTGGATTTTGCTGTTTGTTGTATTACAGAGAGGGGCACCACTACGGTCATCCTGATACAGGGGAATGAAACTCCCGACCTACTAGGTGTCTGGTATGAGTCTGTGTTCTCTAAAATCAGAGAATGAATCTTAGGAACAATGGAGGTTAAGAACAGAATATATTTATTGAGAGAAAGAAAGCTTCCGTCTGAGAGAGAGACAGAAGGGGTCCCAATGAGTTGCCCAGGGGGTGATTTTAAAATTTACCTGGAGCCGGGCGTGGTGGCGCACGTCTTTAATCCCAGCACTCGGGAGGCTGAGGTAGGCGGAGCGTTGTGAGTTCGAGGCTGGCTTGGGCTACAACGCAAGCGCAAGGCCGGCCTGAGGTACATAGTGTGACCCTGGCTCAAAAAATCAGGGCCGGGAGTTTGGCTCAGTGCCTTAAGCGCCTGCACTGGCAAGCTCGAGGTTGTGAGTTCAATCCCTGGTGCTGCAAAAAAAAAAAAAAAAAAAAAATTTACCTGGAAATGCAAAAACAATGGAATTGAACCAACCCCCAAAGCTTAAAACAGACAAAATGGTTTTCCATAGTGAAAAAGACTCGTGCGTCCATCACCAGGCAAACGAATGAGGCTGCGGTGTAACTCACACAGAGGAGCCAGCTCGGTCAGCAAGAGGATGGGTCGCAGCACCAGCACCAAGCGTTCCGGGGGTCAGGGAGGGCACAGAAGCATATTCGGTGTGACTCTATCGATGTGAACATCAAAAGTCACAAAACTAGTCTTGAATGACACAAAGCACGTCAGAATTTTCTGGGAGCTGGGTTCAGAGTGGGAGATGGACCACAAGGCTATGTAAGACAACTTTTTGGGGTAATGGAAACATTCTGTTCATTAAAACTCATCAAGACTTACACCTAAAATCGGTAATTTTTATTCTTTCTATATTACATGCTAATACAGCTAATTTTAAAAGTACAAAGCATCTTCCAAGGACAAGCTTCAAAAACTTGGGACCCAGCACAGAAGCCCGAGGGACATCTGTGGCCTGCGCAGACTCGTGGGGCCGTGGTGTGAAAAGAAGGCCAGCAGGGTCCGAGGAAGAGCTGGGCCGGGCCGGGCAGGGTGTGGCCCCGCACACAGGCTGGCGAAGGCTTCTGCGAAGGAACCACGGGCACTTGATTTGAACACTTACACCTGGCATTTGCATACATAAGAAATTATAAGAAGCCACACAGGGGAAGTAGGGATGACATCAGAGCAGTGCTTCGAAGAGTCACGTACAGGTGCAACTTGGGGCATGACTTGTCCAGGGGATGAGGTGAAGGCCGGCCTTTAAAAACACAAACCTACAGATGCTGAGCTGGCCCCTCAGGAAATAGACCAATACCTTGGACAGACAGCTCAGAAGGAGAAAGTGCAGGGGCCACAAAGTACTCTGTGCAACATTACCCATGGGAGGAACACAAACGAAATCACCAGCACACATCCTCCTGCAACCAAGCAAATGGCTGGCACACGGCCCTCTGCAACTTGGTGACTGACAGATGCTTGCCAGTGACACGGTAGACCGTCTTGAGGCTAGCGGCAATGGAGCGGGGTCCTGATCATTACCGCCGCTTTGTGAACACCATCTACTGAGACCCAGGACCTGCGTCCCCCGGGGCCGTGGGGTGCACGCACACCTGGACAGAGGCATGCTCGTCCCCAGCCCTGCTGCGCGCAGAGTCCCAGGGTGGAAATGAGCCAGACTTCCGTCACCGGTAGAACAGACACAGGAGCTATGGAAGAGTCTTACAGCGAAATCGCTCAGCAGCAGTGGAAATGAATGAACTACATCTACACGCCTGGGCGAATCACAGAAATGCGATGTCAAGTGAAAGAAGCCAGTTGTAAAATGAGACGCACAGGTTGACTTGATGTATGTTAAGTCCCACCGCAGGCACAGCTGACGTGAGGTGGCGGGGGACACATAGCCATGGCACAAGGACAGCAGCAGCCACAACAGCAGGGAGATGGTCCCTCCCAAAGCCCTGAGGGCTGCACCTTTTGAGGACGGGTTCCCAGGGCCCCTCTGTAGTGCTGACACGGTCGACGCCCCCACTCAGATGATAGTTACATGGGTGTACACTTCAGAACAATTCACGAATCTGAACGATTGCATTTCATGCACTTTTTGTTACACACATTATGTTTCCTGACCTAAAATGCCCCTTGAGAAGGCAGAGGGAGCGCTGGTAGGGTGGCCAGTAAAAGAACTGACCAATAGACAGGACTGTAGAAAAGACAGGGGGTGTTTAGAACAAGGAATGCTGCCAAGGGAACAGCGGGCGAGTTTCTGGGAGGAATCAGGCCATCAGACCGAGAGACGGTTTTGCTGAGGACTGAGGACAGAGGAGGAGGGTCTAGGCACCCCGTGAGATTATCTAAAGAGCGTCTTTCTCCTGCATCATTTAGCAGCTTTTCCCGGAGCACCTGTGCTGAGTGTAAAATTACTTGTTTACAGCTGTGCCTTTGACAAGGCCACTTGCTCAGGCCCTTAGCTTTAGATAAGAAGGTGCTAAGGAGCTCTACGCACATCTTTTAGAGACGATGGATCAGAGCTCTGGAGGAAATGAATGGGCCTTTTATATCAGTAGGTTACATGCTGCCTTAGACCCCTCCCTGAGAGCCCTTACTGAGTCTTTAGCTGGAGTTCCCCTCTTAAGGGTTTTGGTCCTTTTCTTTTCCAATGGGCAGCCACCACCTTTCCAAAGTCAAGTCACTGAAAACCGGATGAAAGCAGTCATATCCATAGCTGCTTCTAGCTGAGCAGGGACTTCCGAAGGGGCCCCTTTGGTT
>RJWM01051130.1:0-10518 GCA_004363535.1 Dasyprocta punctata
AGATAAAAATAGAGGAAATAAAGACTATAAGGATCAATGATGAAAATGTAATTTTTGTCAGGGAATTAAGTACTTTCCCTGTTGGGATTTTTTAAGCTGTTCACTAAAGCAAATCCATCTGAGTTAGAAGCATTTAGCTATTCTCTGTCTTTGCCTTTTTAAAGCCAATACCTTGTGATGTGGTTAATGTGTACTCAGGTCTACTTAAACTGCTTGTCCCAGACAGAGAAATATAAGCGCAGGATGGAGTTTATTCTACTGCCTCCTTTTTCTCTTCACTCACTGCTTCATGATGCTTCAGAATCATCTCCCTATGGAAATACTGCTGTTGTTTTATCAGTGGAATGTTTCATGCATTTGACAGCTATTCAGAACTGCTTAGCAGGGACCAAATACATATTGTCCTACCATATATACTAGAAATGGGCATTTACCTTAATTATATGACATCCTCTGGTCTTGTTTGATACTTGAGAAATGTTATTTGCCTACTAGGTCATTTTCCCAGGTTGACTCAACTGCACTGTGATGTGCTGGACTACACACAGAATTGTTCTACTTCTATACCTGTGTTCACCAGCTTTGGTAAGTTTAGAGGCCATATACTGCTGCTTCTTGTTCATTGGAAAGAAGAATCTGCAGTAACATAGACTAAGGATATGTGTGCAAAACTCTTAATTCTTCACTTACAAAAACACACAATTCTTTTCTTAGAAGGCAAATACAACTGTAGGAGATTGACAGGCACTGGAAGATTTTGAGTTTGAACAATATAATCACGACTTTATTTTAGCAAGATCACTCTGGACGTCATCTTGATAAAAGACTTGAGAAAGAGAAGCATAGAAACAGAAAGACACGTTACATTGCTACTTCAGTGTATATGAATGGGTCATGGAGAGGTGACCTTGGGGACTCTATGTGGACCTCACCCCTTCCTCTCTGCCACTCTTCCTCTGCTCTGCTTCCTAGCTGCCTAAGAGTCAGCAGCACTGCTTTTCCACATCCTTCCTCCATGATGTTTCTATGGACTGACACTTCTGAAACCATAAGTCAAATCAAATCTCCCCTTTATGTAGTATGTGCTGAGCATTCCACGCCTTCAACAGGAAAGGTAATGCACCTATTTCTTCCCTAAAATATTCTTCATAAAATAGCTGTGCAAAGAGCATGTTTTATTCAAAGATATGTGAGAATCAAGATAAAGTTAATGACAACAAATTATATGAAAAAATAGCAGCATAATAAGTGAAATGCATAAAATGACTAAGCATCATAAAGAGAATCATATCATAAAATTAATGCCAAAGAAATGCTTCTATATACTAAATGAATTATGGACAATAAAAAACAGATCAACACATTGTAGTGAAATGTCATTCCATAACCTGTAAATATATATAACCACTCTGTATCAATTAAAAATGTATTCAAAAACAGTTAAGTATTTGAACAGAAAGATAAAAAATAGCAGTTGATACAATCCAGAAAGAAATTAAATAGAAAATCAATACAGTGATGTGAACCTTTATCTCATAAAAAATTTGAAAAAAAATACAAGTCATTCCTAAAACTATATTTAGAGATATCAATAAGTCCTGATGACATTGAGCAGAAAACTGTAAATTAGAAGAAAAAATAAGATGCAATCTTGGGGGCTGGGTATTTAGCTCAGCAGCATAAGTACCTGCCTGGCAAGTGCAAGGTCATGAGTTCCATCCCCCCCAAAAAAAGATGCAACCTTGCAAATGTACACCTATAATCCCAACAGAGGGGAGACTGAGTCAAGAGGATCATGAGTTCAAGGTCAGCCAGGGTTATAGAGAGAGTTCAAGTCTTACCTACACTATATAGAACTTGCTTCAAAAGAGCACAACAAAGCAGTGAAGGAACAACAGAGGAGGAGGAAAAAATATAAATTTTTTTTAAAAAAGATATACTACAGTGTATTTGCTATCCATAAAATAAATGATCAAAAATAGTAAAAATACATTTTCAAAAAATGAATTTTGAATTTGTACAAGGTTTTATAAGATATGGTAAATGTTTACATTTAAGATAAGTATTACACTAAAGGACACGCTGCCATTAATTCACCTGAAAACACTGTCCCTCCCTCAAACAGACTTTTTCTGTTGTTCCTGCCACTTTCTGAAGCGATTCTCTAAGTCCTCTTTCGTGAGCGACTTCAGTTGCACTGCCCTGGCTGCATCAATGTCTGAAATCCATTCAAAGTGTTTACCTGTCACAGTGATCTTGACCTTGGGAAGGAGCCGGGAGTCACACAGTACCAGGTCCTGTGAATAAGGGGGGTGAACACTCACCACGATGTTTCGCTTTGTTGGAAATTACTGCAAACACTTTGAATCAATTCAGAACATCGAGGCAGCCATGAAAAGTGCAGAACCAACACTCTGTGGAAAATGACTTGTGTTTGAAATCTAGACAATTATGTTTTATCTACAGAAGTGTTTTGAAAATTAACTATATTTACATATATCACTAATGTGAAATTAAACCCTTGTGGGGTATATGTTCATAGAACACAATGTATTTGTTCATATATGATCCAAAACCAGAAGTGAGAAACTCAGAAGATAACCTTGTGTAAATTTGCTTATTTTCTCATTTTTCACTCCAAAGTAAATAATGCTATTTACAATTGAAGATCAAGGAGACATTTAAGCCTATATTTTAAATTTCTATGACTCAACATAGAAATCTAATATATATCAAAGAAAGACACATTAAAATTTTCAATGTATGAAAAAATATTATAACTTTAAAGAGTGAAATTAAATAAACAAAAAAGACAATTATGAAAATAATAAAAATATGACTTTCTTTGGTGGTCCTGGGTCTTTTACATGCTAACCAACTGTTCTTTCACTGAGCTACATTCCAAACACAAAATTATTCTTTTTGATATAAGGACAGTGGTAGAAATTTGTTGCAGATACCATATGGCACAAAGAGTTGAATAATATGCTATCTTGCCATTTATAAAAACTTTCTAGTCTCTGCTTTATTCTAGTAAACATATATTTGAAATTCTGAATATTTAAATGCCATGAATCTGTACTCTCCATATATCATTGTATCAAAATGTGCAGACTGAAAGTAGTGGTAAAGGAAAAAAATAATAATGAAAAAAAATGTTATTCAGCGTTGGGATCCATCCCATATTCTAGTCCATTCTAGCTTGTCATTTTACACCTGAACTCCAGCAAAACCATGAAATTATAATCTGAATATGTATTTAGCCTATCCACCTTCCTCCATGTGAATCAAAAAGCAGAATATAAGGAAGCATGTAGCATATTTAAATGGGAAAACTAACAAAGTAAATCTAATAGCCCAATTTAAAATAAGGCATGCACAGGTAGATTAGATATCATTACTGTACATAGACACTGACTCAGTCAAGGGCAATCTGTTATTAATAACAGCTAAAATTTCATTTTTAAAACTTTATCATAAATGTACAGTTTATTGCCATGCAAAAATGTGTGTAAGAAGATATCCTTGGAAATATTGTTCACAAATTTAAGAAATAGAACAAAACTGGAAATACTATAATCTTTAATCAGGAAAGGAGTAGTTAAGATCTTTTAAATAGGCATTTCAAGGACACTACAAACAAAGACAAGAACTTATATTTCTAGAAAGCACCAATTGAAAGAGTATAAACAAAACAAAACTTAAAATCATAAATATACACACTTAAATGCATGGAAAAATTTTGACAGGTTATCTAAAAATATTAGATGTACTTGTCATTCAGAGTTAAACTTAGGGATCAGCGTGAGGATTCTTTTTTTAAATGTGTATCGATATTTTTATAATCATGAAACTTTTAACTTTCAGAAAAACTAGTTGTCTCAGTAAAATGGTCACTTTACCACGCTGAATTTCTGTTTTTAGGTTAGTGTGGGATGTATCAGAACCAACAGGATCACCTCTCCTGCGTTTCGAGGATTTACTTATGGAAACAGCCGCCCACCTCAGCCTCCCTGGGTCCTGGAGAGACTCCCCACCACCATGAAGAGCAGTGTTAATTCTCCTGGTGCAGTTGCACAGACAAAGCCGAAACCATTTCCTGCATTTCATCTGGGAGCTATGACCAAGAACCAGAACAACCCACCTGTATAATTTTGTAATATCCTAGCAATGCATGTCCGAGGCAGCTGGCTGCAGGCCTCCCCTCCCGGCGCTCCTTTAATGAGGTGTCCGATTTGGATATCTCATTTCACACTTGCTTTCTCCCACTGCAGGTGGTGTGGTGCTCATCACACGTTCATATCCCTAAATGTAAACCCATCGGCACCCACTGACTATTCTTATACCATGGTTTCTGGAAAATGATTCAATGAGAATATTTTTTAATGGTTGTAAATGGTGATTTTTTCCCTCAGCTCTTGTGATTTAGTTACACCTTTTTTTAAACTTAAGAAAACCTGTAATTAAGGAAGCAAGGCCTACATTTGACACCCTAACGAAGAAACTATGTAGTGTTAGTTAAAAAAAACAAATACAGTTAGAGTGTAATATCTCTTGATGCACATGGAATTAACAATTTTGATAGTGATAATTATTTTGATAGCAATAATAATTTTGATAGACTGTTGTATCTTTCCACATCAGACTATTATACTAAGGGACTTACAAGTCTCACAGGAATGGTCCCAACCACCTCTGAGCAAAATCATTCACTGCAGCATTGCTCCCATATGGTGCAGGAGGAGATGTGATGGGTGCGATCACTTTCACACCGGTGCTTAGAGGTTCCTTCTCCAGCCCCTGTGAAGCTGCCCAAGTGGCAGTGTTAACACTTTGGAAAGAGGACCACTTGGGACCCCACAGCTTCCAACGCTGCCTTGGATTTCTGAGGTCATTATGCCTATTGTCATGGCTCAGGTGTGTTTGTCCCCTCTGACACTGATGTTGAAACTTAGCTGCTAGTATGATGTGGGTCCTTTAAGAGACAGTGGGCCAAGAGGCAAGAGTACCTTCTCATGGTAGTGGGACAGTTGGCTCAAAGCAGACTGTTAAAAAACGAGTCTGCCCTTCGTGTTCCCTTGCTCTGCATGCTCTCATCTTCCCATTCATTTCCCCTCACCTTGATGCAGCATGAAGCTATTTGCAGAAATAGCTGCCCAATATTGAGCCACTCAGTCACCAAAACAAAGAACCAAATAAACGTCTGTTCATTAGGAATCACCTATGGTCACATAGGCAGCAGAAAACTAAATTAGAACATTTACTTGGCTTTTGATTTGGCCTGCTTGGAATTGCCTCTGAGGTTTGAGTGGATTGGTTACTCTTTGGGAGGAAGTGAGATGCCCTCGTGTTGGGACTGTGAAGTCCATTTTTCAAGATGTGTGTGAGAAAGACAATAGTACAGCACCAGGCAGAGAAAAAAAAAAGAGGTGACTGCGCAGCCTCGTGGTGAGGCAGGGAAAAGGAGACCTTCCGGCCCAAGGCTGGCTGTCTCTGAAGTGTTACTTATAAGAGATGGAAAACCTAACTTGCAATCCCACAAAGCGAAATGGAAATTTCTTGTTCATTGAATTATTGAAGTAAGTTATCAGTTAAAGTTTGATATGGCACCCAAAGATTTTTCCAAAACAAATGTTTAAATTCCTTTTCCATTGCTTGATTCTACCTTGTTGAAACCCTCTTCCATTCTGAGACAATTTTATATAGTTTCATGAGGGTAGCGAATATTTCCTGGTGCCAAATCCAGGTTAAAGTATAGAAGTGAGAATTTAAATGAACTTCTAGGAAAGAGATTTTCTCATTGCAATTGGGTTGTTAGCAACTGAATCACATTTCCTTTGAATTTATAAGTTGAAATCTTTAGCCTCGAATGTAACTGTACTGGGAGACAGAACCTTTAGGGTAGTAGCCAAGTCTAACCGAGGTTATAAATGAGATAGGGTCCTAACATGACAGGACAAAAGAGGAAAACAGCAGAGGGAATGTCCTTCTGCTCCCTTTCTCTTCCTCTCTTTTCTCTCCTGCTTCTCACCTCCCAGTCATCACATATACAAAGGTACTGCGAGAAGGTGGGCATCTAAAAACCAAAAACAGTCAGGCATAATGTTGCATGCCTACAATCCCAGCACCTAGGAGGATTGCCACTAGTTTGAGTGCAACCTCGACTACATAGTGAGTCAAGGACAGGCTGAACTGCATAGTGAGACCTTGCCTTTAAAAATTAAAATAAATATAAAATAAAAATCAAGAAGAGGTCAACCCTGCTGACTCTGAAGAACAGTACCTCTGTCCTTGACCCACCCAACTTTCGATACTTTGCTGTGGCAGCCTGAGGCAATATGTGCAAGGAGATCTGATGGCAAGAGGTCTGATGTCTGCTTCACAAAGGACCAGCATATGAGGTTTGGTTTTTCAATGGACTCCTTGATAGTGAGTGCAAAATGTTTATTTCCTGAAATGCCCTACTCTTACAAGAAAGTATATGTTTTATCAAATACTCAAAATACCTTTGTTCTTCCACCCCCAACAAATATTAAGTCAGTAGTTTTCACAGCTTAGTATGTGTCAGAATCCCCTGGAAAGCTTTTTAAAGGGCAGGTGACTGGGCTTCAAGCCAGTCTCTGAACCCATGGGCTGGGCCTGGGCCAATGTTTGCATTTCTACTAAGTCACCAGGTGCTGCTGCTGCTTCTGCTGGACCAAGTGCCACAGTTTGAGAGGCCTTGGTTTATGTAATTTCCACTCTGTCTGATGAAGTCTTTCCTTCTGGTCTTTAACTTAGCATTCTCCTGACTTCAAACATAGCTATTCTATCTGCTCTTTTTCCTTAGAAACAGGTATGGCTTCTTAACAACTGTGCTTAGCTATCCCGAAGGAACCACCACCATGAGGATGCCATAGTTGAAATCAACTTTGCTCCAAAACATAAAATAAAAAGCAAAATCCCTTTCTCACATGCACTTGCCTCATATAAGCCTAGAATCTGGAAAAGATCCTTAAGATTCCTTTGAAGTCACATATTTCTTCCTATTTAGAATATTTTGATTTGATTCTCAAGTTTTTGACACACACCTATCTCACCTGTAAAGCTATGTGTCTGTGTAGCATCCGCAATCCTAGAAGGACAGTGACACTTGATCATGTGCTTTCCCTTTATAAATCTGTATTGCTTCCTGAGTGCAGACTGCTGACTACGCACACGATCCTTCTCACATCACAGACTATGCTCTACCACACCAGCGATTTCCTCCAACTCCACCCGCTCTGCAGAAGTGATCTCAAGTGTGAACTCTGTTTGAATCCTCTTCTACTAGCCTCATCCCCACAATTCTGGATTTATTATCTCTCTTTTGTGTGCATTCTTTATTCCTCATTGAATCACAGTTGTATTTTGCCTTATTTATCTCTCCCTCTGATGACATAGGGTTGGAGGACTTGGATAGTTTGGTTAGTCTTCTGGTTATTTGTATTTTACCCTTTGGTTCTCGGATTCCAGCACAATCAATGACACACAGTGAGGACTCCAGAAAGAGCGCTCCTTCCTCCACCACATCCCTCTCCCATGGCAGGGAAACAGGGTCCACACCTGGAGGGAGCCGTGCCACCTGCTGACTGATGTGCTCAGCCTCCTTCCCAGGCGGAGGCAATACGTGGCTGAGGATGCGGATATGAATGACACGTTAGACAGACTCCCCACACTGGCTCCATGGCTCCCGGGGTGAACTGTGAGATTTTAAAAGTCCTAGTAAAGCTCAGCTACCGATTTTCAAGAGAGTCCACAGTAATCTTTTCTTAAGATCCAGTTACTGTAATAATACAGGAGGTTTTGTAACACATGCAAATTGATGACTTTCAAAATACAAAAATAACGATTTATGCATATTTAGTTCAATTACAGCAGCTTATTCTTGAGGCTAGCTAAGGAGAAAAGATAATCATCTGTAGACAAATGTGATTTTGCAGAGAATAAGCCTCTTAAGATTGGAGAATTAAGACTGACATTAATTATATATGTCATTATTGTATTTAACTTGTTCGTTAGGGAGAAAGAGACATATATAATGATGGTGAAAATTACCAGTATTTATTCAAGTTATAGTTAGAAGTCTCTTTCCTCATATCCTTGAGGAATACCATCTGCCTTGAAGTACTGGAGCTTGCTAAATGTTCTCTAATAACAAGAGCACATTGAATTGATTTGAAATGTGTGTGTGTCTGTGTGTTTCTTGAAACCAGAAATGTAATTTCTTTAATTCTGTTATCTTATGTGCTTCCAAGGGTTATTTTCTCTCTCTCCCTCTCTTTCTTCCCTGATAATACAACTGCAGTCAAAGCAGACAACTGCGGTTAGATGAACAAACTATTGGCCTGTCAACTTTTATCATGGTCTTGACATTTTGACATATTTTACATTGACTTATTAATATACAGCACTCATTGAAAATGTTCAGATAATTAGATGGGTAAAAGTCCAGTGTCTGTTTCTGATGAGTGGGTTTTGGCAGTGTGGCAGCACAGAAGAGAGCTGATACAATCCTACTGCTCGACTAAATGCTTCTGTACAGCAAAAAAAGCAATCAGTAGAGTGAGAAGAAAAACCGACCAAATGGGGAAAAATTTCCATCTACTGTTTAGACAGAGGACAAATATCTAAAATATATAAAGAACTCAAAATAATTAAACCAACTAAAATTAAAAACCCAGTCAAGAAATGGGCTAGACAAATGAACAGACACTTTATAGAGGAAGAAATAGAAATGTTTAACAAACATTGAGAAAATGTTAAGCATTTATGGACATTAGGGAAATACTAATTAAAATCATATCATGATTCCATCTTATTCCAGAAAGAATGGCGATCATTAGTGTTATGGCTTGTGTCTAGATGTCCCTGCAAAGTCTCATGCAATCTTAGGCTTTTTGGAGGTGGGTGAATCTAGAGTGTGTGATTGATTCATGGTCCAATGCTGGGATTAAAGGGGTAAGTGTTACAATCATCCTAGGGTTGGTAGCCTGAATGTAATACAAGGGACAGAAAGAGGTTTGTCTTTTTTTTCTCTTCCCTTGTTACTTTCTCTGTCTTCTGCCTACTACGAATTGCTCTCCTCTGCCAATACACTCTACCTTGGAGCCAGCTGATCATGGACTGAAACCTGTACAAACTGTGAACTAAATAAACCTCTCCTCCTTCAACTCTGAGCACCAGGTATTTTGTCTCAGGAACAAGAAAAGTAACTAAAACAATTAGGAATTCAAACAATGTCAAATATGGCATAGCTGTGGTGAAAAAGGAACACTTCTGCACTATTAGTGGGAATGCAAACTAGTATAAACATTATGGAAATCAGTAAGATCCAAAAGTATTAGATGCTGTAAAAGTGAAAGGGAAATAAACTGCCCAAAAGGAAAGAACAACTGAGATAGAGGAAAGGAAAAAAGAAAGAAGGGAAAAGATTATATATATATATATAGATAGATAGATAGATAGACAAGATATATAACTATACTACTAATCTTGGTTAGTTCATCAAAAAGAACAGTTTGTGCTTTCAATGTTGAATTGTTTGTTCATTTTTCATGCCTATATTTTGTAATCTGAATAAGTACTTTAAAGATAACAATATGCAATATATTAACCAGTGTTAATATCCTATTATTTTGTTTTTAAATTATGTATCATTTTTATTTTTTTTAATTGAAATTAGAAATTCCATATTACCCTGGTATCCCACTGCTAGGTATCTTCCCTAGTTTAAATCATCATGCAAACGTTGTATTCTGATGTTAATAGCAACACAATTTGTAGTAGCTAAATCCTGGAAGCCTATAGAGCCAACAACAGATAATTGGATAAGCAAAATGTCATGTCTCTATATAATGGAATACTACTCTGCAATAAAGAATGCCAAATCCAAGGCATGTATAGGACAACAAAGTCCACCCAGAAAATATAATACTAATGAAACAAATCAGACACAGAAGTTTAAATATCGTATGGTAGCTCTTGTTGGAGTGAGGCAAAGTACAAATGAAATGATAAAGGATAACTAGAAAGTGACAAGGAGACAGATCTTGTCCAAAAAGGAAGTGGCCCAAAGGAACAAGGAGAGGAACAACGATATGCCACGTACAGAATCCTAATACTCCAACCAATGTAGACATTATACGCTATAACATGAGCTAAGACAAATACGATCAGCAAATGTTTAAAAGGTGTTGGGGAAACTAGAGGAGGAGTGGAGAGTGGGAGGGAAGGGGATTAGATAACTAAATAAACTGTAATACGTGTGTGTAACCACCACCCAGGATGATCATAAACTGCATGAATTCCAAACATGAGCTAATTGAAAAAACGAAAGAAAAAGAGGAAGCAGCAGCAGCAGCAGCAGCAGCAGCAGCAGCAGCAGCAGCAGGAGAAGAAGAAGAAGAAGAAGAAGAAGAAGAAGAAGAAGAAGAAGAAGAAGAAGAAGAAGAAGAAGAAGAAGAAGAAGAAGAAGAAGAAGAAAAAGAAGAAGAAGAA
>RJWM01051131.1:0-10530 GCA_004363535.1 Dasyprocta punctata
TCTGCTTTTTTAGTGGAAAAGGCCTTTTGATGCATCCACCCAGCAACATAAACCAAAGAAAAAGGGCAGCAATTAGCTTGGTTGAAGGCCCGGGTGTTAAAGGCAACACTGGGCACAAAATTCAAAGACCACAGACAGATGGACAGACTGACAGAAAGAAAAAATCGTTGGGAATGTGGTTTGCTTCAGATGGTCTGGCAGTGTTTGCCAGAATGACTTAATATTCTCCCCATGTAAAGAGCTCTAATAGGACAACACCCCAAATGGCACGTGGATGGGATGGATAGACATTTGGGAAAAGACACAAAATTCAAATAGTAAGCATATGGAAAAAGTACTGAATCATCTAACAATTAAAGAAATGTAAATGAAAGAAGCAAGAGTGTATTATATTTTGCTGGGAGGATTTTCCCCCAAGATAATGCCCAGCATCTGCAGAGACCGGGCACACAGGCTCTGTGCCACTGGACGTACAACCCGGCCAGGCGATTTTGTAGAGCAGTTTGGCAAGATGCAGAAAAAGCCACCATAGGAAGCATCAGCTGTTAGAAATTTATCTCGAGGATATTTGACATGCATCAAGATCTGTGTATGGGGGGCGGGAAATGATCTATGTATGACATTTTAAAATAATGATGAAAAACCAGAATCAAACCAAATGGGCCGCAATACTGGATCAGTTAAAGTCCGATAGATCCGTTCATGCAATACCAGGCAGCTATGAAAGCTTCCGAGGATGAGCATTTGTGACCTGGAAGATGTTTGCAAAGTGGTTTTGCTCTGTGAAAAGGACAGATTGCTACAGGGTGTGTGGTTCTTTACTCTCCCGCCCCTGGAGTAAAAAAACTCACCTGTGCACAGCCGCTGGAAGGAAGGGGTTCTCGACGGCTTGCTGGGGTCTGCGGTGTTTCTCAGTTGCCTGGCATTAGAATTTCTGCATTTTCCACGTGGTGTTCACTAATCGTGTTTTCCTTTCCCAATTGGATTTAAAGGGTTAATAGAAATGAACCTCCTACACCAACGTCCCAGCTGTACCGAGACAGGACTAATGTCTGAACTCAGACATCTCCCTGGGTTTGTTCTTTTTTTAAAAATGTGGTTTTGTTTTGATCCTGTTGATTTCATGCCTTAGAAACCCCATATCTCAGACACTCTCTTTGGGAAAGAACTTAAAATGTGGAAAGAGCTCCACGCACAAGATGTTCACCATGGCGTTGTTTATAGTGGTGGAAGTCGTTTGTGGTCATGAGACTGCACTGCTTGGCGGGATGCGAGCCGCTGAAAACGGAGGCAACTGAGAGCCAGGCTGATACGAAAAAAAATGCCTGTGGTAGTTATAGTATGCTGTGGCAAAAATCAGGACGTAGAATGTATGGAAACCGGCATGGTGGCACATGCTTGTAATCCCAGTACTCAGAAGGCTGGGGCAAGAGGATTGCCATGAGTTTGAGGCCAGCCTAGGCTGCATAGTGAGACCCTCCAAAAAAAAGTATGCATAAAGAAGATGTGGTATTTATGCACAGTGGAATGGAATACTACTCTGCCACAAAGAAGGATAAACTTGAGTCATTTGTAGGAAAATGGAGGTGCTTGAGACCATAATGCTAAGTGAAATAAAACAGACACAAATGCTTAAGTATCCCATGGTTTCTCTTATATGAGGAACCCAAAATATAAATAAAGAGCAAACTGAAAGGTAGATAATAGGAAACAGGGAGATAGGTCTTTTGCAAAAGAAAATGCAAGCAGGTACTGCAAAAATGGACTAATGAAAAATAAAACCTGAAAAAATGTACATTATGGTTATTATCTTGAGCATAGAATAGGAAAAGGCTATAACAGTGAGAGTAGTTGTTAAGGAAGAATCCTATGGTTATCAGAAACATTTATTTTCTTCTGTCAAAAAAAAAAAAAAAAACCCAAGCCAAGCACTGTGGTGCACCTGTAGTCCCAGCCACTTGGTAGGCTGAGGCAGGCGGACTGACTGAGCCCAGGATTCCAGACAAGGCTGGGCGCCATAGTGAGACATCCTGTGTGAAGAAAGAATCCAGCCCTTCTGTAAAGCCATTCTATTCCTTTTAAATTTTGGAAATCAAAATACAGCCAGATAAGCCCTCTCCCCACCCTCTACCTAGGGCTGGGTCCTGGACGGCATTCCTGAGACTCGGGAGCAGGTGCTGATGATGCAGACCCTGGGGTTCGCCCCCAGGCATGTCAGTGAGTACCCCAGCGATGGGAGCCCCCCACCCTGCATCGCTGGTTCCCCAGTCCTACCCAGCAAGAGCAAGAAATGTTCAGTTCAGTTCAGCCTCAGTCCCAGAGCCGCCTCACTCAGGGCTTGTTCTTAAGAAAAGCGGGGTTCTGTCTCCTCCCTGGGGATTCCTTGTCCCAGGAACCATGTCTGAGGGGCCCCCTATAAGAAGCCATGGGAAACATGGCAGAAATGTGGCCACAAGGATGTCCACCGTGGTGTTACCTGGGCCATGAGCATCGTGAGCGGGGAGCTGCTCCGGTGTGGGCTGTGCTCGGTCCCCTGAGAACGGGCCTTGCGTCTGGAGCTGAGAAGACCTTTCCTTTAGGGGTCCTGGGCCTGGGAGAGGTGGCAGCTTTAGTGGCAGGGTACAGCGAAGGTCCATGAGGTTCAAAGGTGTGGAACTCGGTCCCCGCCCGCACACCTGATGCGGTCCCTCTCTCCTCTGCCCAGTCATCCTGAATGCGCCCGACTCTGTCCTGATCGAGAGAAACTTGGGGAAGAGGATTGACCCTGTGACCAGAGGTACGAGTCCCCCCACAGCCCACAGGAAGGGCCCTTCTGGTTCACCAAGCACACGCCGAGGGTCCAGAGAGGTGCATGGGCAGGCGCAGGTCCAGACACCAGAGCCGGGCTCTGAGCTGGAGCAGGCTGGCGACGGAGGCCCCGTAGGCGCAGGAAGGCAGCTGTGCTCTGCAGGACCAGACTTGAGCATACATGGGGCTGCCGGCCACCAGCTTTGAGCCCACTCTCTGCGGAGCTCGCCCTCTGGCGCAGGGCTGTGCCTCAGATCTCTCCCCAGGAAACTGCACCCCGTGTTCCAACAGAGCCCAGCCCAAGACTGGGGTTCCCTGTCTCCGCCCGGGGATCCGCAGATAGGGGTGGCAGCCCCAGGGTGGGTGGCAAGCTGTGCTCCTCTCCGGCTCCCTCCCCATGCAGAGATCTACCACACCACCTTTGACTGGCCACCTGAGCTCGAAATCCAGAACCGTCTGGTGGAGCCAGAGGGCATCTCCGAGGTGGAGACAGCTCGGAAACTGCTGGAATATCACAGGAACATCATCCGGATCCTTCCCGCCTACCCCAAAGTCCTGAAAGCCATCAGCGCCGACCAGCCGTGCGTGGACGTCTTCTACCAGGGTAAATACAAACATGCAGCCCCGCCCCAGCCACTTCCAAGGGCCAAGCTCACTGTGCCCGCCCACCCTCCCGTCGAGGACCCCCAGGGCGACAGTGGCCAGGATGTGCCTGCCATGCGGGGGTCCAGGCTTAGGTTTCCTGTGCAGAAGCCTGGGGAACTGGGCTAACAGCCCACATGTGGGTGCAGCCACGTCACCAGCCCACGGAGGATTTAACAGTGACAGGGCGGGGGTGGTCAGGGGCAGGAGGACCCCAGGAGCAAGGAGTTTGGGCCTGACCTTGCAGGAGAAGGAAGAGACAGTGGCTATAGGTTTAAAACAAAACACCGACACCCAACCACCAAGTAAAACCCCAACAGCAACCGCAAAACCCGCCACGACGCAGCCCCGGAGTGCGAATCCGCTCAGAGCAGGGATAAGCAGCCCCGTGCCCTGCGCTCCGCCGGCATCTGCAGCGGCGATGACAAATGTGACCCCGCGGTGGCCTGTGTGGTGGGGGAGGAGAGGCTGCACCCCGGGGCTTTGGAAGTTGTCAGAGTCCAGGCCCCTCCGCTGGGTTCGGCGCCTCCCTCAGCCCCTGCGAGCCCTGGAATCCGAACAAAGCCTGTGCCTTCCTCCCAGCTGCAGGGTGGGGTTCAGCGAGCGTCTCGGGCGCACAGAGCCCCACCAGGAGCCCAGAGGGTGCGCCGAAGGCCCAGGGATGATCACCCTTCAACGACCTGTACTTGTTTGGCAAGGGGAACCCAGAATAAGCCTACCTCAAAGCAGCCCGTAGCACCATTTTTAAGTCTTGCTGTCTCAAAATCTATTTATGTCCCCCTCCACACCACGCACACGCAGCCCCTAGTTTGTTCTGACGCAGTGAAATCCCACCACACCTGATGGCTTGCAAAGCCCTTTACTCTGTATTCTCTCGAATCTCTTCAAGCAAAGTTGATTTCGACGAGGCGGTGACGCGAGACCCCGCGTGCTTCCCCGCTGACCCCTGCGGCGCCGGCTCCCGCTGCGGGCCTGCCGCTCAGACATCGCCCGGGGCGCGGGCGTCTGGGAGATGGCGCTGCTCCAGAACCACCGCCCCGGGTCTGCTCGTGATTTTCCAGCGCTTCAGCAAACGCTGCGCTCTTAAGATAAACATCCGCCACGTTTATCTTGTGCCATGATTCCGAATTTACACATTAATTACTTCCAAATTACTTAATTAATTTTAAAAGTTCATATGATCACGCATAAAGAATTCATGCCTGGAATTGTAAATAAAAATGCGAGTGTCTGAATATTAATTATTATTAATTAATAATGCGGAGAGATAAATTGAAAATTGGGATGCAAAATTCTCTCTGTATGTGTTTTTTTTTTTTAATCTCTCTGCAGTGCATCCAGCAGCCACATATTTCTAAAAAAGAATAATTAGATGTGGAGACCGTCTAGGGGATCATTACTTCTAATTAACTTAGTTATTTACTGTAAATTAAGCATCATTTGTAAGCAGGCTGCCTTGCCTGGAGCGTCTGCTTCTCAGAGGCCTCAGCAACAAGAGCCTGGCTGGGTATCTTGCTCGGGGCCCCCCCATGGGGGAAATGGTACCCATGGCACGGGTTCCGGGAGGGTTACCCCAAACCCACCCAGCATCTGCACAGGAATTAGCGCTCCGTCATGGGACTGCGGGTCAATAAAATGAATTTATTGGATCAGCAGTGAATACACGGTGGCCACGGTGATGTGACCACAGCCTTGAGGACAGCCTCCCTTCACTCACTTGTGCTGCTAGTCTGAAGAAGAGGGAACCGTCGCATCTCTAATAATCGACCCCGTTGACTACACAGCCCCTACGAAGATTCCAGAGCTTCAGGTCTGCACCGTGGCCATATCCCAGTGGTTCTCAACTGGAGCCAATTCTGTGCTCCCCCACCCACAAGGGGAGGACATTTGAAAATGCCTGGAAACACTTTTCTGTTGTCATGACTTGGGATTGTGCTACGGGGCCCTAGTGGGTGGAGCCCAGGGGTACTGCTCCCCATCTTACTGATGTGCAGGTCACCCCCACAACCAAGAGTCGCTGGGCCCCAAATGCCTATAGTGCCAAGGTTGAGAAATCCCCAAGGAAAACCCCTGCGATCGGTCCCTGGGGACTGTATTCCTATGCCCAGGACAGGATCCCCGGGGGGACGTTTGTAATGGCAGCTTGGATGCGGCATGGGGCGGCCTGGGGCTTTGGCGGGAAGGAGGCTGGGAGAGGAACTCCTGTTCTGAAGGCCAGCTCCCCCATGCAGGTGCCCTTTTACAGTCCCCTCCGCCTGCCCTTGTCGTTCCTGCTTCCGTGCCCGAGGTGGGTGGACCGTTTGATGTTCAGTAGCTTTGTCCTGTGACCTCTTGGTGTCCGCTGCCTCCCACAGTGCGGGTCACCTCGTCCCTGGAGGCGGTCACCTCTGTCTCTCCACCACTTTGTTCGTCAAATGCCAGGGCATGCTGCAGGCCGGCCTGCGCGGCTGCCTCTGCCCATGCCTGTGACCTCTCTCGTCCTCCTCTTTGGAGACTCGCAGCCAAGTTGGTGTCAGCAGAGTGTGACTACACAGATTATCCTCCGCCAGTCCCCCAGTCCTTCAGAAGTCCCCGCAAGCTTGGCCCCACATGGCCTGAGGCACTTATCAAAGCCTGTGTCTGGCACTCAATCGCATTCACACAAAGCCAGCGTGTGTCCCCTCCCCAGGGAGACCAGGCCGGGCCCGGGAACTCAGGTCCGAGGCTCAGCCCAGATGTGGTATGGAAACCGCCCTGCTGTGCAGAACTCCAGGGTGGCTCCGAGGCTGGCTTCTGGGGGTCTCCCCACTCCCTGGTCACCTTGGTGCCCAGACCTGAAATAACGAGGGCCCCACACAGCCGGAGTGGAGGTGCTGCCCGCCGGCGCCCTTCTTCAGGACCTGGCTCTAATGTCCTCCTTCCTCTCTCTCCAGCTCTGACCTACGTGCAGACCAGCCATCGATCCAACGCCCCGTTCACCCCAAGGGTGCTGCTGTTCGGGCCCATGGGCAGTGGCAAGAGCCTGCAGGCCGCCCTCCTGGCCCAGAAATACGGCCTTGTCAACGGTGAGTGCCCGGATGCGCCCATCTGCCCTGCCTTCTGCTCCCGGGCTCACCCGTCCCGCAGGCCGGAGGAGGGCGGGGAGGAGGGCGCCAGCCTGGCCTCACCCGCTTGCTCTTCGCTGGGGCCAGCTGGTCTACCTCTGCAGAGATGAGGTTTTCCACTCCTGAAGAACATAGCCGTAAAGACATTCCCCAGTAAAATCATGACCCCAGCCCATGGAGCCGAAAGCCCGTCTAGTCACCACTTTTAGGTCCCCCCGGCGCCAGCAGCCCTGTGCCTTCCCCCCACGCTTGTGGTCCCCGCGTGGGGCCTCCGCTCTTGCACACGCGACAGCGACTGCAGGTTTACTTGCTCCGGCCTCACGCGGCTCTCCCAGCCCAGGTCAGTGTGTTTACAGGCGAACAATTTCTGAACCAGGGGAAGACTTCTCGCTCTGCACAGTCTCAATAAATATTTTACCAGGAGGCGAGAAAATATTGAAATCAGCTCTCCGGGTCTGGGCTGAGGTATCCCCGGCGGTCTTGGAGGCCGTCCTGTGTTCAGGAGGATCAAGGGCTGGAGCGGAGGGAGAGACGGGAGCTGGCGTGGGGTTGGATGGAAGTAACGGCAGTCGACACCTCTACAATCCCTGCTTACAAAGGAAACAGGAGCCCTGCACCCCCAAATATATAAAATGCATATAAACATAACCTCCAGTTTCATGTAGCACCATGCAAATACATATAGAATGCATATGGACACACACGCACAGAAGGTTGATGCTTTGAATAAAAATGCTCTTTAATTAGGTCCCCTAAAAATAATTAGGTTTCCTCCAACTTAAAATTCCAAAGCCACAGAGACTCACCAGGAATCAGCGACAAAAGTCAGACCCACATAAAAGACAGAAGCCAGGCATGGGAGGGCATGCTTGCAGTCCCAGCACTCAGGAGGCTGAGGCAAGAAGGTTGCTGTGAGTTCAAGGCCAGCCTGGGTTCCATAATAAGTTCAAGGCCAGGCTGAACTATGCACAGCAAGACCTTGTCTCAATAAATAAATACATAAATACTGAGCAATTATTTGGCAAATTTCATTAGTGTAGAAAAGTCTATACATATTTAAAAAAAGAAATGCTTTTTCTTAATCCATTTTTAAATGAGTTATTCAAATTATCTCTTCTCTTGATTTTACATCTTAAGAGTGCTTGATTAGACAAACAGTGGTCAGGGATTGCTTCTTGGTTAGAAATGTCCAGCTGTCCACCTGTGACCTCACTGCATGCTCAACTAAGTGTCTGCCCTTATGGTCTGTGGGGATATGAAGAGGGGTAATGAAGCCAACCATAGTGGAACATGTCTGCAATCCCACTACTGAGGGAGGCTGAGGCAGGAGGACCACAAATTCAAGTGTCACCTGGGCAACTTCAGGAGACCCTGTCTCAAGATAAAAAATAAAAAGAACGGGGGCTGTTGCTTAGTGGTAGAGCACCCGTGAATTCAATCTCCAGTAATCCCCCAAATAATTAAAATTTTAAGAAGAGATATAGGGAGAGAGGGTGGATGTGAAAATACTGCTATAGCACCTTCACGCGGGACTTGCTAAATGATGGTCTCTGCCACAGTCTGCTTCCATAGGGGCTCTCCTTCAGGAAAAGTAGTTTTTAAATATAAACTGCTTTCAACATACCGGTCATGAGATCAAATTACCTTCCTAGACTGTCCCAAAAGTGAAAACAGAAAAGCTCACAATGGTTTTTGCTTTGTAGTTAAAGAGCCACTGTGGGACTCTTTTAGATAATTGAGCATTTAGAGATGAATTCAGAAGGCTCCCATTTCTCGGACGTGTTCTTGGTAAATAAACGCCAGGCGGGATGAGACTTCAGCAACCAACTGCAGGCACCTCGGGTCAGAGTGGGTGGCCGGGGCCGGGCCCCGGCTTCGTACTGAGCCCCACATTTGGGAGCCTTTAATCCCGGGGAACACACTGCAAACGAGCATTCGCTGCCCCAAGGTTTATCAGAAGACCCCGGTTTAGCTGCTGGATATCTAAAGGGCACCGTTCTTTAAAAAGAAAATGTCACTATTAAGTTGCGAACTATACAAATCCTTTGACTTCACACCCGGGATTTGATTCCCTCGAAATACTCGCCCGAACCTGCCATGCGCACTGGGAAGGACGCACGGGAAAAACTAGAGGCAGCCTCCAACTCACGAGAAAGGAACCCGAAAAGCCACGTGACCTCTGCGATACTCTCACTGCCTGAGGGAGGGGCCCGGAAGCAGGCCGGTCACTCAGCCGTGTCCAGGGGGTGATTTTTCTGTGCTCTAAAGGTAGCGCAGTGCATGCTCCTAACAATGCGAAGGATCTACACACCCAAATGACTATCTTGGGGATGTATTACAATTCTGACTGATTTAGTTTTTTAATATTATTATTGTTATTATTTTATCTTTTTGAGACAGGGTCTTACTATATAGTTCAGGCTGACCTTGAACTTGAGGCAGTCCTCCTGCCTCAGCCTCCCAAGTGCTGGAATACAAACCTTGTTTAATTAATTATTTTTCATACCAGGCCTGGTAGTGCACACCTTGTAGTTCGAGCACTTAGGAGGCAGGAGGGTCACTGCAAGTTTGAGGCTAGCCAGAGGAATACAGCGAGACTGTCTCAAAAAGCTTACGAAACAAAATACTATAATTAATCATTTTTCTTGCTAGGCTTAGAGTCTTTGGGAGAGAAGACACTGTGTTTCACAGATGTTGTCGGCTGAGGTGGTTGTGGTGTGGGGTTTTAAAACCATTCTTCCCCCGCTCCGTGAGTGGTGACAGAGTTACAATTCCCTCGGAACAGTGCTGTAGCTCCTCAGTGCAACCTGTTCCCATCCTCACTCAGGTCAAGCCACTTTCTAATTGTACCTGCGGTTTAGGCTCGGGACCCAAGTGCTCTTTAGAGGTGTGCTGCTTAATTTCCAAATATCCGGAGATTTTTCCAGATATTTTTTGGTTGTTATTGATGTCTGATTTAATCCTGTGGATGTCAAAGAACATACCCTACATGATTTTGATCCTTTGGAATGTATCGACTTTTTGAATGGAGCAGCATGTGGCCTGTACTGGTGGCGTCCGCGTGCCCTTGAAAGGAACGCATGTTTCGGAGTCGTGGGATCTAACACCCTGCAGATGTCAGTTAGACGAAGATGTTTGTAGCCCCCAGGTCGTTCAGGTCCTCAGTGGTTTACTCTCCACTTGCAGCTCCCATATAATAAAATTTCTAATTCTATATTGTGGATTTGGGGTTTTTTGCAGTTTTTTTTCCCTGTCTTTTTGGGACAGAATTTCACTATGCAGTTCAGCCTGGCCTTGAACTCACTTTGCAGGCCAGGCTTGAACTTAAAGCAATCCTCCTGCCTCAGCCTCCCAAGTGCTGGGATTACAGGCGTGCTCCACCATGCCCGACTGGATTTGTCTCTTTCTGGCCAGTTTTTTGCCTCCCGTATTTGTTCCGTGCATATACATGACAGTTCACTCCTATTTCTTCTTGGTGAAATGGCCGTTTTATTGCTAGAAAGTGTTCCTCCACCTCTCCAGTCATGTCTGTTTTCTCAAAGTCTACTTCAGTAATTGTGTGACCTTTCACCTTCCTTGAAATCAAAGTCTGCGTGATGTATCTTCTCATGATTTTCTTTTACACTGTCCGTATCCTAATATTCTAAGTATCTGTCTTGTAGAGAGCATATGGTGAGGGTTTTCTGTTTTTAAAAATCTAGTTTGATGTCCTTTGCATGTATTTGAAGTCTTCAGTGCATGTACATTAAAAGTAAGCTTTCGATAGTAGATTGCAAGCCTACCACCTTGGCGGTTTTTGTTTGTTTATTTGTGCCATTTGCTCTCTATTTCTCTTTTCCTGCCATTCTTTGGGATGATCAATTAGTTTTTATGTATTTATTTTTATTTTGAGGTATTTTTAAAGACAGTTTTGCTGTATGTAGTTTAGGCTGGCCTGATGATCAATTAGTTTTATATATTTATTTTTATTTTGGGTTTTTTTTTTTTTTGGACAGTTTTGCTGTATGTAGTTTAGGCT
>RJWM01051132.1:0-10530 GCA_004363535.1 Dasyprocta punctata
CCCAGGATGTGGACTTTGATCTCAAAGTGGTTGAATCCTGAAAATACTGTCATTGTCTTTAAAATAAAAAAGCAAGAACTGGAGACAGCTTTTTAATAGCATAATTAGTGTGAAAGCATCTTTCAGAGATTTCATGCCACAACCTTCTATGAACCTGAGGAGGAATACTCCAACACATCCAGCAACTGGGAAGGTTTCTCTTTATACTCCTACTTACCTAGTTTTTAAAAAAAAAGTCTTAAAACTAACTAAGACACACTTAGGGCTCGAAAATTGTAGTACTTAAGAGGATTTATTTAAATCTCCAAAGTAACAGAGTGAAAACAAATCCTGTTAAATGCTCCATTTCCCTATTCTTGTCAAAAATTTTTACTTGGTTCTTTTTTTTTTTAAACTCTGTTACAGTTCATTGTGTTTGCAAAATAATGTGCATGGTTGTTAGCAATCACCTGTAGCCACTAGCATTTCTGAAAGCATTTAGAAAGCAAAGCCTCAAGACTTGCCATGATGATAAAGCTGGATTATAAAGATATGCATCAGAGAAAAGAAACAGAGTTATTTTTTTAATACTCTGAATGTACTTTCTCCTCTTCTGATTATTTACTCCATTAGCATCACCTGTAAGAATCATTTGCCCTATGAGCAGGTGCAAAACCCAAGTCTTAAACAGAATACACATGGCAAAATCCAATGGACTTTACTCATCTCAGAAACTGGCAAGGATGGTCAGATAGGTCTTATTTGTAAGAAGACTCAAGGAATCAGAAAAGTGTTGAGATTTCTCAAGGAGCTAGGATTAGAGATTCCATTTGACCCAGCTATCCTGCTTCTGGGCATTTTCCCAGAAGAACTGAAAACATCATACCACAGTGATATATGCACACCCATGTTTATAGCAATACAATTTGTAATAGTCAAATCTTGGAAACAACCCAAGTGTCCATCAATCAAGGAATGGATAAAAAAGATGTGGTATTTTTATACAATGGAGTACTACTCAGTTATCAAGAAAGATTGCACTGAGACTTTTATAAGTAAATGGACACAACTTGAGACCATACTCATACTTGAAATAAATCAAACTCACATGTAAATATCATACTGTCTCCCTAGTGTAAGAAACTGAAAAAGTATATACAATCCAAAATCTACAATAAATACTGTGTAAGGGTAAGAAACTGCTTAAAGAGGAAAAGTACTTGGGATAGGGGAAAAGAGGAAAGGAGGAAGGTAAAAGGAAAAAGACATAAATTTGTGTATATATATATATATATATATATATATATATATATACATATATATACACACATACATTCATAAGATAGCTAAAATGACTATACTACTAAATATATTAGTTATTGGAAAAGAACAGTTAATGCTCATATGATTAGATCAATTTTACATGTCTATATCTGATAATCTAAACAACCCTTTTGAAGGTAACAATATGCAATATTACAACCATTGTCAAGTTCCTATCACCTTGTTTTGTAAACCTATGCTGTTATTGTATTGGATTTGTTGTTGTTTGTCTCTTTTGCTTTTTGTTTTTCTTTTCTGTGTCTTTTTTCTCTTAAAAATAAATAAATAAACTTAAACATTAAAAAAAAAGAGAAAAGTCCTAGAAATACTGAGGCTGACACAGACTGCTAACACTTAGATCTCTAAAGTACCCAAGAAAGTACCTGTATGGACACTATGATGGGATAAAAGAGAATAAAGGATACTATGACAGGATATTTACAGTCTGTTGACAGAAAACTAGTCATCCTAAGAAGAGAAGATGGTGGCCCAACGTTTGACGTGGAGATACAGTTGTCATGTCCTAGGAAGTCATATCAGTGACACTCAGGATAACTTAGAAAAAACATGCTTCCAGTAAGAAAAAGTCACAAGGAAGTGTCAAGGCACTAGTGATGAGAAAGGCACAAAGCAAGGGAGAGTAGAAGGACATATTTTACCACTACCTTGTGAAGACTGCTAGAGCAGCAACTAAGCCATAGCAAGTAATGATGGAAATACCAAATGATGATGCCACAAATGCTTAGATACTCAGGAGCTTCATGACCTTTGCTGAGATCAACAGGGCAGAAATAGTCACATGAGTTACAAAGACATTTGCTGCATTGAAGGACTTTATTAGATAACCCAGAGTACTTCTTTAATTGATAGCAGGGGTTTGGGGGATCTAGGATTCACTGATTTCACTGATGGGTGCTAAGCCAGAGAATGTTTTTCACCATGACTGTGATCCTGTTGCAGTTGTAGATAGGCTCTCAGAAGAAAGCAAAGAGAGTTGGTAAGTTGAATAGTTTGAGCACTGCAAGGCTTTGTCTCTGCTGCTTACTTTTTTCTTGGGGTTGGTATTTTCTAACATGCTTTCTTTCAGTATTCTCCCTATCTGCCCTGGAGTGAGCAATGGAGCCTCCCTCCTGTTGGTGTCCCTCATGAAGCACTTGCTCAGCAACCTGGATGATGGTTCAAGTTCAGGTAGCTCCAGCAGAGTTCCCAACATCCAAAGGAAACTCATGGAATCCTGCTAGGTCAAACAGCAGTATGACTGAATAATATTTCTGTTCCCTCTCTTCCTGCCATCCTGCACTAGCTCCTTTCCTTCTTATTGAAGTCAGGAAGCCATTTCTTAATAGAGGAGTCCAATAAGACAGAAGCCATTCTCCTTTTTTCCAACCATTCTTACAAATGTAAAAGGCTCTCTCTGATCTCTCCTCAATTGATTAGGTGTATAGAAGGAGGCAAATGTCCTAAGACAGTTACTGTCTACTAGCTCTCCACTTACCTGATTACTTTTTCCTTGACTTCCTTATAAAAATGAAGAAGATGACTGCAGGAACAGCCCTGCCACCTCTGAAATAGGTTCTGCAAGGACTTGGAGAGCCTATATTAAAATAGGAGGCGCACTGTCCTCATTCAGATGGGAGGGAGCTCCCTGAAAATCTGAGACAAATAAACAATTTAATGCAACATCGTGGGATACCCAGTAAATACATTAGTACCGGAATGCACTAATGTACTGGGAAGCAAAAAAATGTTTCTAGTCTCAGTCTTCTTCAAGACATTATCACTGCCCAATTGGTCATTTTTCCATTGCTGGGACAAAATAACTGATGTAGACAGTTTAAAGTTGTCTTATGGTTTCAGAGGTTTCAGTTCATGGTCTGCACACCAAGGCAGAAACGCCATGACAGAGGGCATGGCAGTGGAAAGCTGTTTTCCCCGTGGCAGCCGTGAAGCAGAGAGCAGGAAGATTCAGAGAGAGAGGAAGGGGCTAAAGACAAATAGACGCATTTCCAGGTTACATGCTTTCTGAACCGCTTCTTCTAAACAGGTTCTGCCACCTAACAGCACATTTACCTATAAATCCATCAGTGAATTAATTCACTAATTAATGGAGGTTTGCATCCCTATAATCCAATAATGTTGTATAAGTCCCACCTTTAAACACATGACACTTTTAGTGGACATTAATGATTAAATTGCAAGAGCTACCATTCTGTTGGTATAAAATATAGTATTATTTTTAACCTTACTCTATAGACATAAAAACAAAGTTGAGGAAGGTGAAGCAGTTTGATCAGATCACACAGTTATTTAGAATTAATTGTATTTGTTAGAAGACAAAATTCTAATCAAGTTTTGTCTTGAGCATAACTTTGTGATTTGACTTCCTACTTGACATAATTTCACCAATGTCTTATATTTTCAGTATAAAGTCACCTTATATCTGATTAAACAAACATTAATGTTTTGACATGTCTGAATATTTTACATTGCTAAAAGCTAAATAGCACAGTGTTAGCATCTCAAATAGATGTTATTTGGCTATTGATCTAAATATACGGCTAAATTCTCTGTATCTAAGAAAGCAATCATTTGTAAATTAACTCTTCATATTCTTAATTCTCTAATTGATTTAGTAAAAATGAGAATCCATTTCCTTATTATGTGAAGAGGGATAGGAATCAGTAAGTGTGATAGTTCTTATGTAAATATCTATAACTTGAGATTGGCTCATACTGTCCAACCTCTAGTAAACCGAAGGCAAATTAGAGGCAAATTAGGTAGTGGAGGAAAAGTCATTAGAGAAAGTAGATCTAGCCTATCTAGCTTTCTAGGCAAACATCCTTCAAGGGAAAAAAATCAATCCAACCCAGTCTGACCCTAAAGAAATTGCAATTCTATTTATTCTTTTTAAAATGCTCAAGTCTACACATCACCCTAAATACTGGTGTAACATTCTGTCTATGAATATTCCTGAATAATGATACATAGACTTGATTATCATTTTTGGGGGGCTAGTTGACTTTTAATTTTGTTCTAAATGTACTGTAACTAAATTTCAAAAGCCTAATGGATCCAACCAGAAAAAGTCCTATCTTTATCAACAGAAGCCTTCAGCTAGGGGTTAAGGCTTGAAGGATTATATGGTCAAAGGTGCTGAATTACTGCCTTTTCATGCCAAAATGAAGGTAAAAATTCCTGATTTTATATGACCTGGGAAATAAAAAGAAGACTGACTCTTCCTCAAATGGACACTTGGAGATTACTCAAGGATGGAATTAGAGTTACTCATAAAGCAGTGGAGTGAATAAAATTTACTTTAATGGATGGGATCTGAGATCTATAAGGATTGCCAATGACCTAATTGAAAGAGCAGATCTAAATTGGATCAATCATTTCAAAGTAAAGCAAAAAACAGTCAGAGAAGAAATTCACAAGGGGTACTCTTCAAACATGGCTGGGGGATAGGATATCATGCTAGGACAATATGCAGGTTGATTTTGATAGGTCTACATTGATAATTGCATCATTGTCATAAGGTCATAAAATGAAACATCTGAATTATATAAATTTCCTTGTTCTAATTCTATGCTCATCGAGTAATACTGTAATATTCTAACTTTGTATGAAACTTTCCTCTAGGAAGAGTCTTCATTTGTCTAACAAGCTGTTATGACTTGTATCCAATGGCCCCCCCAAAGCCTCATGGGTTCACAGGTGGGGTTTTTGGGAGTGGCTGGATCATGGGTGAGTGATAACTGTGATTAAGGATATACTGTAACTAAATTGGTTTAGCGTAGTTCTGAGTGTGAACGACAGAAAGTGCACCCTGGGTATGGGTGACACCAACCAAAAGACTTGTAGCTGGGATGGGATAAAAGGGAAAAAGAGGCTTGATGCTGATGCCACCACTGCTGTTGCTACCCCTGCTACTGCTGCTACTGCTACTGCTTCTTTACTTCGTTGCTGTCACTGCCTCCTTCCTGCTGTACTATGGACTATTTCTCTGCCATTCTCCTCTGCTATGCCACCCTGCCTTGGAGCCCACTGACTATGGACTGAAACCTCTACAAGTTGTGAACCAAAATAAAACTTTTCTCCTTCAACTTGTGAGTGTTACATATTTTGTCTTGGAGATGAGAAGTTGACTAATATACTAAGCTTGTCACATAACTGCTCCTGGCAATAATACAGTAATGAAATGAAGGATGTGCCAGGAGGTGCCTCTTCATCTCCAGCAGTAGACTAGCAGGTGCTGGAATTCACTGTAGCATCAAAACAACAGGCAATATAAGAGAATGCCCCACCTGAAAGAAAGAGGGACTTGTAGAAAGGTAGAAGACATGGTCAAAGTTGGATAGCCAAAAGCAAATAGCTACTGCAAGTACCCACAGTTTATTTTTCAGGTGACTCAGGTTTAAGTCTAGAAACATTTGAAACAATGACAAAAACTAAATTCTTTGAGCTGTAAGGGTGAGAGTCAGAGTGTGAACCAAGGTGAGTTCACAAAATGAATACCATTTTATGAGTTTTGGGGTAGAGAAGCTTTATAAATTATAGAGTCTAACACCATCTCAACCTCCTTCATTGACTACTACTATTCTATTACATATCATGTCAAAAAATTATTTGACCTGATAATTTTCAAACTTGGTTTCATAACAGAATCACCTGAGAAGGTTAAAAAGCAATACAACCTATAGACTCTTGGTACTGGCAGGGATTCTGGGGTAGGTTATTTACACAGTTACACAGCTTTGTCAGGTTATTTCAGTACAGCCTACAACCTTAAGGTTATTCGGAGTATTACAAATTTCCTCCCTTTAGTGACCAAAACTGCACTACTCTGGATTAACAGCCATTTGTGTATGCTGTAATTCTTGAAATTAATGTTAAACTGACCATTCCTTCTTCTCTTCGATGGCTTTCAGATCTTTAAAAGTCAGTATTCTCTCACATTATATTCTTCTGTACTTTCAAGACATCTCCAGGATAGCCATTGCTAGCTAGTTTTTCCAGTCTTTCCTCTCATGCTGAGATTGAAAGGTAATACTGTCTATTATTCTGGTCTAACAATCTTCATTTGATCCTGTTATTATTAGATACTTCGGGTGATCTTTAAGAAGTTCAGACACTACAATTCCATTTTTACTATATCTCACATGGGTCTTTGAAATCTCCCAATTAAATTTTTAAATAGAAATTTTCACCAAGCTACCATTGCACCCCAGTCTACTTTCCCTAACTCAGCATTATTATAACTGTAGAATTTCTACTCAGGAGACTCTGAGGATAGACAAATATCTAATTGGAGATGAGCTCTTTAAGAAGCATTTGCCAAACATATTACAGAAGACTGAGAAAACTGATAGAAGCCAATGAAATGTGGAAGATAGTCTTCCAATTCTTCACTTTGTCACCACTCATCAAATATTTGATATTTTTCCCAGCCTCATCTTATTAGCATATATAAAAATTATACTTTTCATATTTTCAAGAAAACTATTAACAGAATGTTACACAGAACACTGTTTGAAGATATAAGTATTATAAACTTATCACCAGATTAATATTGATTAGTTCATCAGAAATATTTGGATGCAGTCGCTCAACTTGTTATGAAAATGATATAGGGGAATGAAACTCCCAACCTACTATATGTACAGTATAAGTTTGTGCTAAAATCAAAGAATGAATTTTAGAAACAACAGAGGTTAAGAGCAGAATATATTTATTGAGAGAGAGAGAAAGCTTCCTTGGGTGAAATTGTGGCTTAGTAAACCTATAATTTTCCTTTTTTTAAATATCAAAATGGTTTGCCTGTTTCTAGTCTTCTGATTCCTTCACAATATGCCAAGATGTTTTCTGTCCCATGTATGATGAAACAGCTACAAGTAAAATCTGCTGATCATATTTATGCACGTTTGATAATCTTAATGATTTTTAAGATCTGTGAAGAAAAAAGTGACAGAACTAAAAAAATAAATAGACAAATTATCAATCATACTTGGTTCTTTTAATACCTCTTTCTCAGCGATTGAGAAACTAGACAAAAATATGAAGAAGAATAGTTAAGATTTTCAAAAAGTTTTGATAAGTATATGGTTGTAATACATAGTGAATATATGCATAACGAAGATTTTAATAACCAATTTATATAATTGACATAAAGATAAAGTAGACAGACAAAAACAGTAGATATTGAAACAGAAATCACTGAAATGGAAAACAAAAATCAGAGAAAATTAACAAAATTGAGACAGAAAGCAAAAAATTAGTAAAAGGGAATATTGCTACTGATCCTACAGGCATTAAAACTATCTTAAGCACCAATTCCCATTTGGTTTAGACAGAGTTGCAAGAGACTATCATTCACGCCCTAACCACAAAAACAAGGCCGATCAGATTAACTACAAAATCACATTTAAAAATGCATCAAAATACTGAAGAACCCCAAACAAACTTAATGCCAGAAACTGAGGCATTATGTTATGTGTGTAGCAAAGGAAAGGCTTCTTTTCTTGCAGGAGGATATCCTCGTGGAGGATAAAGACTCTTACAAAGAGATGATTAGGAAGCAAGGTAATAAAAGCAATTACATTTTTATATCCTAGCCACATACCATTGGAAAATGAAGCAAGTTTTTCTTTAAAATAGTACCATATATATATATTCAGTTGTACATTTGAAAAAGGAATTGTAAGATCTGAATATTGAAAACTCAAATAACTTCTGAGAAATATTAAGGAGCTCCTAAACAGAGACAGATAAACTGCATTCACGTGTTAGAAAACTCAAATCACTTTTTAAAATGCTAATTTGCCCAAATTGTTGTATAGATTCACCAGTGCAATCAAAGCCCAGAAAAACTTCATAAAAATTGATACACATGTGCTAAACTTTGTATGATAATATAAAGTACTTAACATAGATTAAACCTCAAAAATAGATCAAAATAATATTACATAGATAACAATACTTGGCTTCAAGATTTTAATATAAATCTATACAAATTAAGTGACACACATATATTATTGGTATAACTATAAATAAATTTATAAAACAAAACATGGAAGGTTGTATATATCAAGAGATTTTTTTATCAAAGTCCTAAGATAATTCTATTGGAAAAGGAAACTATTTTCAACAAATGATACTAAAACATCCAGATATCCATATGAAAAAGTAAATGAACTCTAACACCTGTTTTACTCAATACACAACCATTAATTTGAGATGAATTACAGAACTAAATATACAAAACTTGGACAATATAAAAGAATATCTTCATTCCCTTATCTTCTGCAAAGATATCTTAAATAAGCCCTTAGCAAAGCACTAACTATAAAAGTATATATTGATAAAATAAACATTAATATTAAAGACTGCTTAAAGCACACCTCTTAAGCAAATAAAAATGTAGATAACAGATTGTAAGAAACTACTGCAATGCATACATCTAACAAAGAATTTGTGTAGAATAAAAAAGGAACAGCAAGAATTGATAATAAAAGGGCAACCTTATTTTTCAAATGGCAAAAGATATGAATGGACAATTTACACAAAATATAGAAATGGCCAATTAGTACTCGTCATGGCCAAAAGTAGTTCCTCTTCTAGATATTATCAGAAAAATAAAAAATAAAAACATGTACCAACAAAAATACTTGCACAAGAAGGTTCTTTAACAGTTTTACTAATAATACCCCAAATGGAAACAATTCAAACATTCATCTACAGGAAAATAGATTAAAAACAAAACGAAATTTTAAAAATTGTGAAGGGCTGGGTTGTAGCTCAGTGCAAAGCATTTGCTCAGAATGTACAAGGCCCTGGGTTCCATCCACATCATCATCAAAAAATGAATAAAACAAACCAAAAATAAATACACAAATAGATGTAAACTACTGCAAAAAAAAATATATATATATATATAATACACTATTATTTAGCAATAACAAAAAGATGGAATATTGACACAAGTAACGAATAGATGAATCTAGATTTTAAGGCCTACATACTTTATAATTCTATGTACATTAAATCTAGGAAAAGGTAGAATGAATCTAGATGCTAGAATCAAAACAGTGCTTACTTACAGAGTTGGAGATTGTCTACAAGAGAGGACAAGGAAACTCTGGAGTGAGGAAATGCTCTATATTTTAAGTAAGCTATTATAGCAGTATTCACATTTTCCTACACTGTATGTGGTTTATTTATGCAATACAGATGCAATATATTACATATAATAAATACTATATATAGTAAATAATGGGTTTGATTCATAAAAGGGTAAGTTGAAAAAGTCTTCCATGGCTACTCACTCATGTGTGTATACACACAAGCATCAAGAGGAAGGCAGGAAGAGAGAGAATACAAAGAAAGTAGAAATTCAAGTGCTATGGTATGAAAGTGTCCCCCCAGATATTCATACCAAAGTTTAATCCTCATCGTGGTACAATGAAGAAATGGAACTTCAGTCAAGTGATGGACTCATGAGGGCTCTGCTCTCAGAGATGGATTTGTGCTTTATCAAAGGGCTGGAGGGGGGAACTTGCTCAGGCCTCCTCTCAAAGTCACAGCAACAAGGGCCACGGGAGCAGAGAGCAGCCCTCACTGGGTGCCACACCTATCGGAGCCTTGATCTGGGACTTCGAAACTTGAGGAATAAGATTCTATTATTTATAAATTACTCGGTCTGATTTTTGTCATAGCCACACAAACAGACTAAGATATGGCAATACCAAGTAAGGAAAACTCTTTTGGGAAAGTTCTACTCTAAGCAAAGCATGAAATGTAGTGCAGAAAGTGAACACGAAGCAAGCATTTTCATAAAATCTGGAGATGTTCCAGCATGTCTGTACCATGGGGATGATCCAGAAAAGAAAGACTATATGAAGATACAGAAAAAGAGGGTACACATAGAAGTGCTGTTTCTGAGGTGAAAAGAGGGAAATCTAGCACCTAAGTAGAGGACTCTTCGAAGAAGTCTTTGAAAAACGATCCCAATTTTTAAACACCCCAAATTCAAAAAGATGGGGTACTAAAGTATTTCTTGCATATATCTTGGTAGAAAGCACTATTATTGTTTACTGCTATTCCTTTTGTTTTCCTTTGAAAACACAGGTTACACTCTGTGAATGATTTCACAACAACTTGTACTTCTTCAAGCATGCAAAGAAAGCAAACTTCGTAACTAACGATGGATGATGAATATGGGTTAAAGGATTG
>RJWM01051133.1:0-10529 GCA_004363535.1 Dasyprocta punctata
CAGAAACAAACAGCAACTGAAGCTGAATTTACAGCTACTCCTCGCTGCTCACAGGACTATCTGAGCTCTCTTCCTGGCAGACGAGCAGAGGCATTAGATTCTTATAGGAGCTTGAACCCTACTACGAACTGTGCAGGCAAGGGACCTAGGTTTCAAACTGTTTGTGAGACTCTTAATACAGAAGCCAACCCCCCGTCCTTGAGTCTATGAAAAAGTGTCTTTCATAAAATGGTCCCTGGGGTCAAAACAGTTGGGGACCACTGCTCTATGGGACACTTGGCCAGTATCAGAGGCCTGAGCCTGTACTCACAAAGATTATATAGTCTTTGCTTAGGCTCTTCAAATATTGGTATATTTTTAGAGTGCAGTTTAGAGTAGGAAAGGTGACAACAGCTTAATTTATTAATTTTCTTTAATAACTCTTCCCCATTACTTGAAACCCATTTCTCAACACCCAGTGAAAAACTGTGAAATATATACATATCCTATGGAAACGGGAGAATAACCACTTTGTAGTTCTATCTACCACATGGCCTTTTAGGGTTTCATTGAATGCTGGGCTAGCTAAGAAATTGTTTTCTCATAATCATGACCATGAATTACTGAGAAAAATTTGAAGCTGCTCCTATTTATTTACCAAACCAATATTAACTATGATGTGTCAGACTGTGTTGAGGCGCATATAATAATAAACAAAATAGATGTGAACCTGATAGGAAAAAATAATATGTTTGTAAAAAAAATGCATTTGTGTTTTGAACTTTAGATTTCCCATGCAACAGTTGCACATACTGTTTCATTTACTTCTTTAAGAAGTCAAGGAAGAAAAATACATTTTAGACAGGCACTTTTCCTGCCATGTTCTGTGCAATGATAATTTCAGAACCATGGGGTTCTTTGACCAGTGGCTGACTATAGACTGTTCTGCTTTTTAGTTCATATGTGCATGTGTGTAGTTTTTTGGTCTTTACCCCATCGTCAAATTATAATATCTACCACGTTGCTATACCTTCTTTAATCTGCACAATGTACATATTTAAGCAATGATAGGCTGAGCCACATACCACACTTCACTGAATGCTTGCAAGTAGTAAATACATAGAAAAAGAACCTTAAGAGCCTTTTATGAACAAGGATGTGAGTATACTGTTCACAAGTACTTTGTGACATCATTTGTGGCTGCCAGTGGTACTTGTGGGCTTAATTTCTGCTCTTTAACACTATTCCAAGTGAGCGTGCCAGATAGTTGAATTCTAGATGTCACTTTCACAATATTCTTGATACAAGCTGAAAGCAGTATTGTCTTAATTTTATAGGCTTAAAACCTACCATAGTTTATAGCCACTAGAAAAATAATATCCAAACAACACTGAGATTCCATCCTACTCCTCAAAAAACTAAAAACAAATTCCATTCAACCTAGTTTTACCCCTTCTGGGTGTCTTCCCAAAAGAGTTAAAGACATCATATTATAATACACATGCATACTCATGTTTATAGCAGCACAATTCACAATAGCTAAATCTTAGAAATGGCCTATATGTCCATCAACAGGTGAATAGATAAAGAAAATATGATGTATATGCCCAGTGTAGTACCACTCAGCCATAAAGAAAGATAAATTTGAATCATTCATAGGAAAACAGATGAATCTTAACATAGAAATCCCTTTTCCCATCCTCCTCACAGTCTGGTAAATGCATATTGTAGTTCCATGGAAACGTTATTGGAATTCCCACGAGTTAATTCCAATCTACCACCTCCAGTGCAACCCATGGTGAGAATACAGACACTAAGACATATTTACAGTATGGGCAGCCAAGGGGTCATGAGTCTGGTCCAGATGAGGGTTCATGGAACAAAAGCTGCTACCCAGGGCATAACGCAGAACTTATTAATTCGTGATGAAGGGAATGGTTCGAGGATGAGTAACGGTGAGAATGGCGGGAATTATGTGAGTAATGTGAGCTGAGCTAGCTAGAAGACCAGAAAGCACTTCTGCAATATTCAGAGAGAAACATATACTGAAAGATCAACCTGCATAACACAATTGAGGTAGTATTTACTGTTTAGGGGGCTGGTGGTTCAGTTCTTGATACGCAAACTTTTTCTGCCCTGGCAAGTCATAGCCTCTTATCTTGAGGCTTGAACCCATTTGACAATCTTGGAGCAACAACTCTGCCATCCCACTAAGCTCAACTTTTTTTTTTTTTTTTTTTTTTTTTTTTTTTTTTTTTTTTTTTTTTTTTTTTTTTTTTTTTTTTTTTTTTTTTTTTTTTGCACTGGGGATCAAACTCACAACCTTGTGCCTGCCAGGCAGGCACTTAGGCCACTGAACTAAATCCCCAGCCCTATTTTTTGAGACAGGGTCTCACTATGCAGTTCAGGCTGGCCTTGAACTCACTTTGTAGCCCAGGCTGGTCTCAAACTCACAATGATCCTCTTGCCTCAACCTCCCGAATGCTGAGATTAAAGGTGTGTACCACCACACCAGGCTCTGAGCTCAACCATTTAAAGGGAGACACAGGCGAGGAAACAGAGCTGTTGCTTGGCTTCAAAGATTATACATCAGTACCTCAGCTTGCCCTATTTACATTGCTTACAGCCAACTGAAAGGAAAAGGAAAAAGTTTAGCCAGCTCTGTACATATCAGTACATGGAGATAAAGCCAGGTTAGCTAAGGTGGAGGCAATTATTCTTTATTAAAAGCGAGCTGTTCCTGTGGTCCTTTACTTCATAAAACCACAAAGCTAAATGAAATAAATCAGACTCAATAGGTTGAACATTGCATGATTTTTCTTATATGAGAAACCCAAAGTAAAAATAATTTAAAGAGCAAAATAAAATATAGATGGTAGGAAACAGTGAGGTAGACCTTATCCAGAGATAGGGAAAGGATTGAGGGAAAAGGGCCGATAACAGACTAAGAGGCCATATGTATGTGTATCGCAAACATATACTAATAAAGAAAAGAAAAAAGAACTGTTTTCAAGCATTAAAAAAAAAACTAGTTTAATGTTTTTTCCTAACATTTTAGTATTTACTGTGCTGCAGGTGCTATGCTAAATGCCGTGTATATTATGCAACTCAAGAAGACAAGGATATTATTGTTGCCACCATATAGGGAAGGAAACTGAGGCTTTAGAGAGATTAGATAATATTCTCAGAATGGGCACATTATTTGCCACATTGAAGGAAGTATTGGAATGCTGGTCTGTCTCCTCTAGAGCCTGGTCTTTTAACTGCTATGCCATTTGCTTCCCCTTGCTTAAGAAATTTCAGAGAAAACAAACAGTTCCCACAGCCAACTGGTTTCCTAAAGAAGGCTGGCAAGCTCACTCCCAACAGCCCCTAGGACAGTGTCAGTAAATTCACTCAGGGTTTGGCTCTCCTGCCATAGATGGGCTAAAACATCTCACGGAAAAACCACAATTTACCACATTTTCAAAGCTATTGGATAAAATCAGAATACAAATTAGTTCTTTTTCTATAATAATTAATTTAAAATATCCCCTGAGCACATTTCGATGAACAGTGTATTTTCTCCCTAGAGTACTAAGAAAGTCAGTTCAAAATCATCATGCTTGATGAATATGAAATCAGAACAAGTGAACTTAGCTTGATGGTTCATACATGTAATGGTACCAGAGTTTGATAACCCGGCTGATCCACATCCACTAGATGAGAATATTTAAAGCCAGCAGTCCACACTTTACTTCCACAATACAATTGCACTGGTTATATGAACGAGGTTTGTATTGGACTGTTGTTTTATTAAAATATTTTAAAATAGTAAAAGCCTGTAAAATTAAGATAATGCTAGTAACAACATTTGGTAGGGGGAAGGTTGTCACAGGGGCTTGCAAAGTACCCTAGGCTAGCCTCAAATTCATAGTGATATTCCTGCCTCAGCCTCCCAAGTTCTAGGATTATAGCATATGCCACCATGCCTGGCTAGTTCCAATTCATTTTAATTTTTAAGGAATTTAAGTTTGGAGGCTTTGAGAGGGTAACTGGCTAGTAAATTTGTTGCTTAACCCAGGAAAGACCCATTATATTTACTTTGCACTCTTACATGCTTTTTAGCAGCTTGAATGAGTTCATATCCTCCTGTAATAACTTTATTCCAGTAAGCTGATTTATATGGTAGTAAAAATATATTCTTTGTGTTAGCTGTTTGACTAGCTGACTGGTAGCTGCCTCAATAGTTGACTTTATTGAAAAATAATTTTTGCTGGGTGTGGTGACCCATGTCTATTTACACCAGCACTCAGGAAGCTGAGGCAGGAGGATCACCATGAGTTTGAAGCCAGCCTAAGGTATACAACGAGTTCAAGGCCAGCATGTACTACACAGGGAGACCCTGTCTCTAATAAACAAAACTAAAAAGAAAATCATTTCTTCTCTGGCAAAATGATTGGACTAGGAAGAAGTATTTTTCTGGCTTTTTCAGTCTTCAAAACAGGTTAAAACTTTTGTGCCATTGGTTCAAATGGGGTGCCTCTCTTGTATATTTCTATTTTGGTATAGTAAATGGCTCTGTAGGCTGCTGATGAATAATTAAGTATTCAAAGATGCTATATAATGGTTAAACAAGAAGCTAGAGTGGTGGCCACCATATTTCAGATTGTTTGCAGATGGTTGATGAAGGCAGTCAAAGGAAAGTTAGGTAGCATCAGCAATAATGGGGGATGTCATTGAGTGCTTATCAAGTGTCAGGCATCCTGCTAGCTCACACTTCACTTCACCCAGCAGTTATCATCACTATCCTCATTTTAAAATGAAGGCATTGAAATGCAGAGAACCTCAGTACCCTTTCCAAGATCATCCAATTGATAAACAGCAGAGTCAAGATTGAAACTAGCATTCTTCATAATTACATTGTAGTCCATTAAAGAACTTTTCTTAGGGATCTTAGAGACTTTCAGCTCTTAGACATGTAAATTGGATTTAGGTTGCCTTTCTGTCTGAACCAAAGTGAAATTGAAGGACTAACAGGACATGGGGAATTCTTTGTTGCTTCAGGGATATAAGCATAATAAAACTAAAATAATAACACAATCATTTCAGAAAGTAATGGACAGGACACATACTGGACAAGGACTAAGGAAACTCTAAGTATGTCTCCTCTATGAATTGTGTGAGATTGACTATCTACTTGCCACACTTACTGTGCCTACCTTTTGTAGAAAATCCAAGTATCTACTCCTTTAAGATATTGCACTGGAGAGGGCTGATAGGAGAGTTGTTGTTGTTGTTGTTGTTTTTGTCTTTTTGGAGACAGGGTCTCGGTATGCAGTTCAGGGTAAGCTTAAGCTTACTTTGTAGCCCAGGTTGGTTTTGAATTTGCAACGATTGTCCTGCCTCAGCCTCCCGAGTGCTGGGATTATAGGCATGTGCCACCACTCCTGGCTATTGCTGTTTTTTCATGGATGTGTATTTTTTTAGCTCTATTAAGATATAATTCACAATAGGCCACCGGCAGACTGGGAACAGCTAGACCCAAGTCTCTCCCTGTGAGTCAGCACCATTCACAGACTGGGGTGGGGAGAAAACAGTGGCCACACCAGCAAACAAGCCCAGTCTGGGAACCAGCACCATGTGTGGACCACCACCAGACTGGGAACAGCTAGACCCAAGCTTCTCCCTGTGAGTCAGTGCCATTCATGGACTGGGGGAAGACAGAATAATGGCCACACCAGCAAACAAGCCCAGTCTGGGAACCAGCACCATGTGTGGGCCACTGCCAGACTGGGAACAGCTAGACCCCAGTCCCTTCTGGTGTGTAGACTGGCAAACAAAAAGTAGCACCCCTCCACCCCCTGCCTGCCATAAGTGACTGGCTTATCTGGAGAAGCACAAGCTGTGATGATAGCTATTGAGGTGAAATTGGATGCCTGTGGTACTTTGCTGTTTCACTAACATTGCAGGTCCAGAGCCAGTAGTCTGATCATAGGTTCAGAGGATATTGGTATGCAGTGTGGCATCTAGTGGGGATCTCCTTCTGAGGGTTGTAGCCATTGTTGATTCCCTATGGTCTTGTTGTGAGGTCCTATATCATTTCCATTGTTTTGCTGGGTTGGGTTTTATTCTCTTTTGTTTTGTTTGATTATGTTAAATCAGATGGCAGGAGAAGCTAGTTCAAGGATAGCAACATATATTATGGTAGCAATTTTGGATTTGCTATTGGCTTGTTTTGAAATTCTTTATTGCATTCATTGTTTTGTTTTTATTGTTTCTATTCTATTCTGTTCTGTTTGATTTTTACTATGTCTAAAGTTATCTGCAACTATTTTGAAGACATCAAAAGGCATTATGGTACCTATTGTTGATTTCATAACGTTTTGAAGCCCTGTATCTCTTTTGTGTGTGTGTGTGTGTGTGTGGTACCAGGGATCAAACTCACAACCTTGTGCCTGCCAGGAAGGCACTTATTTTTTTCAAGGTAGGGTCGCACTATGTAGTTCAGGCCAACCTTGCTCACGCTGTAGCCCAAGCCAGCGTTGAACTCACAACATTCCACCTACCTTAGCCTCCTGAGTGCTGGGATTAGAGGCATGCACCACCACACCCGGCTGAAGTCCTGTATCTCTTACACTGGTTTGTTTTTATTGACTTTATTCTGTTTTGTCCTCTTTAAAATTAAAAAGAAAATTAAAAGCTTAAAAAAATTTAAAAAGATATAATTCACAATAAAAGTTGCACATATTTGTAGTGTACAATGTGTTGTTTTATTATATGAATATATTGTGAAATGATTAACCAAGCTAATTAACCTATTTTCACCTCATGTACTTATTACTTGTTTGTGGTGAGAACAGTACTGTTCATCATTTTCAAGTATGAAACACAGTGTTATCAACTGTAGTCACTGTGATGATGTACAGATCTTTAAAACATTTTTATTCCAACTGAAATTTTGTATCCTTTAACCAAAATCTTTTCATTTTATGACCCCCAGTCAACTTCTGTCAACCACTATTTTATTCTCTTCTTCTATGAGTTTAACTTTTCTAGATTTCACATGTAAGTGAGATCATACAGTATTTGTCTTTTTGTCCCTGGGTTGCTTCACTTAGCATAATGTCTGCCAAGTTCATCAATGTTGTGGCAAGTGTCAAGATTTCTTTCTTTTTAAAAACTGAATAGTATCCTATTGTATTGGGTATGCTTTGTACCCCCAAGTCCTCATGTACTTTTGATGGGACTGAGTCTGACACTTGTGATCAGTTTGTTGTCTAGCGCCAGGATTGATGATGTGGAGCTGAGATACAGTGTAAGGGAGGTGGACGTTCCTCTTCCATGCTTCTGCCCTCTCTCACGTGCACGCCAGTGCACCTTGTGGTTGTGGTCGCCATGAATGGCAGCCCCACCATGCCATACTGACTTGGAGTCAACTAAGTGTGGACTGAAATTCCCAAGAAACTGTAAGAATAAACCTTTCCTTCCCTAATTTTGGGCGTCAGGTATTTTGTCTTGGCAACGAGTGAAACGTAACTAAGACACTTATTATATATGCTTATACTACATTGTCTTTATTCATCAGTTGGTGAGTACTTAGGGAAAAAGTTTGACATGGGTCTTGGCAAAGATTTCCTGGCTACAACACCTAAAGCATATGTAACAAAAGCAAAATTTGCTATGTGTGGTGGCACAGACCTGTAATCCCAACACTCAGGAAGCTGATGCAGGACTATCCCTGCAAGTTCAAGGCCAGCCTGGACCACATGGTGAGACCCTGTCTCAAACAAGTGAACAAATAAAGTAAAACAAACAACATAAAAACAAAAAAGCAAAATTTGACAAATGGAATTACATCATAATAAAAACCTCCCTAGCAAAGGAAGCAGTCAGCACAGTGGAGAGACAACCTACAGATTTGGGGAAGATATTTTCAAACATACATCTGGTTAGAACTGGTATCTAAAATAAGGAGCTCAAACCACTCGATAGCAAGAAAACAACAATTTAAAAATGGTCAAAGGGGCCTTCTGATGAAGCAGACTCCACCATGTGTATCAGAAAGAGCCTCAACCAGAAGAGAAACTATGTCTCTTATGAAGCAGGCTCCGCCATGCTGATGGGTAAGAGCCTCAGCCAAAAGAGAAACCACACCTTCCCTTGAAGCAGGCTTTGCATGCTGATCGGTAAAAGCCTCAACCAGAAGAGAAACCATGCCTTCCATGAGCCAGCTGGTTCGCAGGTTGAAAACCCAGAAGAGCATCCCCCACCACCTGCTGATTCGGAGGACTCAGGGTGAGGTGACAGCAACTGAGGGGAAGGGAATAGCTCAATGCTTGTATTGTTTGGTTAACTCTGCAGGCCTGGGACTGGTGGTCAGGGCACCTACCTGGAAGATGGCAGTGTGCATTGTGTCATCTGTGGGGTATTTCTTCTTGTCTTGTTTTTGAAATCCACTGTTAAGTTCCATTTTACTGTTTTGTTTTATTTCTGCATCTGGTAACCTGAGCAACTATTTTAAAGATAACAATATGGAGTATTTTTCTCACTGTTTTGTTTTGTTCCAATTTATTGTTTTGTCATTTAATTTTGTTATGTCTGATGGTATGGACAACTATTGTGAAGACAGGAAGAAATATTATGGTAGCCATTGTTGATTTACTATTATCTTGTTTTGAAGTTCGGTACCACTTTCACTGCTTTGTTTTGATTGGCTTTATTCTGTTTTGTTTTGTTGGGTTTTGTTTTGTTGGGTTTTGTTCTCTTTAAAATAAAAAAAAATTTAGTGGCCAAAGGACCCAAATACATATCTTCAAGAGAAGACATAAAAAAAGTCCAACAAGTATATGAAAAAATGTTCAACACCACTAACTATCAGAGAAATATAAATAAAAAACACTGAGATATCACCTGACTCCAGTAAGAAAATCTGCCATCAAAAATTCAAAGGATTCCACGCTGGAACTGGGAGGACCCATCAAGAAGCCAACTAACCAGCCTTTCTGGCAAGCCACGTGGGTTCCAGGAAGAGAAAAGTCAGCACCTCCTGAGAACCAACCATGCTGGGACTGGGAGGACCCAACAAGAAGCTAACTAATCAGCCTTTCTGGTAAGCTGCACAAGCCACACAGGTTCCATGAAGAGAAAAGTCAGATAGCACCTCCCATGAGCCTACCAGCACGTGGGCTGAGAATCAAGCCACCCGACCCCTACCCCTGTTAAGCAACCTGCTGGTTCGGAGGACAGGCTAAGTTGGTAGCAACTAAGGTACATAAAGCAACTAAATGCTTGTATTGTTCAGTTGATTTTGTAGGCCTGAGGCCAGTGGTCTGGGCATCTGTTGGGAAAATGACAGTATATGCAATGTAGCAAATATGGGGCATTGCCTTCTGTCTTGGCTTTGAAATTCAATATTGTTCTCACTGCTTTGCTTTGTTCTGATTAATTGTTTTGGTTTATTCAATATTCTGTTTTGATGGGTTTCATTCTGTTTTGTTTTTGGTTTGATTTTGCTATATATGACGGAATGGACAACTATTGTGAAGATAACAAGATATACTATGGTAGCTATTGTTTTCCTAGTATCATGCTTTGAAGTTCTGTACCAATTTTGCTGCTTTGTTTTGATTGGCTTTGTTCTGTTTTTGTTTTGTTGGATTTTACTACCTTTAAATTTTAAAAAAATCCAGAGGATTTATTGATGAAGGTGCAGAAAAGAGGAAACACTTATATACTGTTGGTGGCAATATAAATTAGCCCACCCTTTGGGAATACAATAGGGATGTTCCTCAAGAATTTTAAAATTTACTATATGATACAGCAATTTCCCTTCTGGGAATATACCCAAGGGATTTGAAATCATTATGTTGAAAACATTATTCGCACTTCCATTATATTGGAGCATCCTTTACAGTTATAGACTCAACCTAAGTGTCCATCAACAGATGAATGGATGCAGAAAATGAAATATATATACTATAAAACAATAGACTACTACTTAGCCTTAAAAATGTGTGCTGCTCTTTAGTAGTAGCTAGAGAAGAATCATCAAAGTGTCAAAAGGAAACTGCGGAAGAAAGCTAAAAACTGAAACTCTCTAAATTTTCCCTTTTTGTCAGTAAACACATGCATGTGCACACACATACATGGCACACGTACACATACATGCTACACACTCAAGTTCACACATTAACTCCAAGATCCCCACTAAGGAATGTTTTACTCTAAAGTCTCCATGTTTCTATTGCCCTTCCTGACATGGAAAAATAAGGTTAAGTGTGTATCCTTGCTACATTTGTTTCCACAATTTTCCTGGTGTTGTCAGTTTAACATACCTAACAGTTGGTAAATGACATAAACATAAGCAACAATCCATAAATGTAAATTTGTTATAGGTAAGCTAACTCCAAAAACATTTACATGCAAAACATTCATTCTGACAAGTTCTCACAGCTTGAACTTGTGTTTTACCAATATTCTTTCAAACATGTTTCTCTTTTAAAATGTTTCCTTCAGTATCTATCATCTGGAGAAAAGCTAAAATATGAGCAGCAAGAGGAACTACAACA
>RJWM01051134.1:0-10528 GCA_004363535.1 Dasyprocta punctata
CAGAGTTTCCCAGATATCTGTTCCTCTAGCATCCCAAAATCAATGTCTGTTTTTTAAAACATTCTCCTTAAAACATTTTCAAAGTTTCCATGTCCTTACTATCCTTTATCCAACTTGTTGAAACAACTACTCTCCATAAGAAAAACGGTTTTTTCTATCCTTATAACACATAACACCAAGTGGGTGTGATAAACTACAATGTGTTCACAACAGACTTGGGCCTGCTTATTGAATAACAAGGAAAACGGGCCTTAGAGAAGTTACGTCATCTTTATCACAACTTCAGTAAGAGATGACAGCATGGCCCAAGAAAATCATTTGGGATATGTCAGACCTGCTGTGGTGACTTGGAAAGTGGAGGTTTTGAGTTTCATAGGTCATATAGAAAGACACACAATATGAAAATCAGTTCCTCTTCAGAATGAAAAGGGAAATAGGTAGGATATAAAGAATTTTAAACATTTTAAATGATACACTTGCATTTTGCATTTGAAATACGGCTATAACTGACAAAGATTTCTCACAAGAATAATTCCACAGTTTTATATTCAGATTCCCATTTACCATTTCTCCGTATATTCTGACCTGGTGATTCACAATTGCCTGTAACTACATTGTAGTGTCATACCCTTTTGATGGACAGCATACCAGTGAAGAGGATGATGACTTTGAAGTATAAAAGAAAATCAAGCAGGTAAATATACAGGAAGGACAATGTCATACAGCCTGTCTGTATCATCCCAGCAGACCCTCCTACCACCTGTGGGAGACCCTCTACATCTGCTTCAAGGCTAACCCTTCTTTGTTGCTCTCAAAAAGAACCTTATACATTTTCTTGGCCTAAGTCTTTTTGAATTCTAATAATATTTTCTGCTTAACTTATCTCAGAGTCAGCTTCAGCATTGAAAGAAGCATGGACAAGAACTGATACAGTAAAATGCACGTACCCTTCCCTGGCACCCAACGGCAACTGGGGACTGGAGGTAGAGGGGACATTCAACTGGAACCTCACACCTGTTACACAACTCAAAATGCGTAGGGGTCCCAAACTTCAATGTACAAGTTAAAACCCTAAAACTTTCTGAAAACATTAGGGAAAACCTTGAAGACATAGGATAACATGATTTTGACACAAAAGACTCTGTTAAGAGCATGATATGATAAGCTACAGACTGAAAAAATATTTCCAAATGACATCCAACAAAGAACTAGCATTTCAGGTATTGAGTTCTCAAACTTAATAGTAAACAAGATAATAAAATTAGGAAATTGGCAGGAGATTTGAACAAACACTTTGTTAAAGATGAACATATGTCAAATGATCAATAAATATATAAAAGTGTTTGCAACATTTTTAGTCATCAAGGGTGCAGATTAAAATCACAGTGAGATACTGCTACATGCTCAGTAGAATGGTTCCTTAAGCATCTGAAAACATCCTCTTGGCAAAAGTATGAAACAACTGAGAATCTCGAGAACTCTTAGTGGAATGTAAAATAATATAATCATGTCAGGAGCAATTTGATAGTTAGCAACAAGAGATAAATATATGTTTGCCCATGGAATTGAGTTCCTATGACTAGACCCAACAGAAATTCATAGGTGTGTGCTCAAAGATGAAAATGGAACCACTTGTAACAGGGCAAGTGTAATTCCTAACTACCAAAAGCAGACAAGAAAATGTGGGTCACAGTCATACAATTGAGATATTGCGGAGAAATGGAAATGAACAACTACTACTGCTTGGGAAGATATGAATGCTTCTCCACACTTACTGATGAGTATAGATGTTGAGTACAGACACACGCCAACACATACACACACAAAACACAAGGACTTTTATTGCAATGATGTAAAGGTCAGAACCTGGTAAAATTATCTCAGAGGTGGAAATTGTGGAAGCACAAAAGTTTTTTGAGGCATGCATAAAGCTGTGTTTCTTTCTTTGGATGGCAATAACATGTGTGAACTTATTCTGCAACAAATTTGTTGAACTATATTTTACAATTTTTCCTAGTACTTTACGCAAACTAACTCCTACAAAATTTTAACTACATTAAAAATACTGATTAAAGACCTGCCTGGTATATCCTGACTATACTTTCTCAATATTGTTTTATCTTTACTATCTCAATAATTAAAATTAACTTCAGATTATCAGTCTTACAGTAAGTCATGTCTCATTTGCTTAATAAAAGTATGCATCTGTATTCATCTATATATCCTTTATACATATGTCCATGACTTGCCTTCAGTAGACATTACAGAAAATTCTGCTAGGAATACAGTCCATGAGAAAGTAGTTTTCACTTGGAAATGCAAAAATGTTCTGCAGCCATCAGGAAACATGAAATTCACTGTGAAATTATCCATCTTCAGTATCAGAAACTGAGGAATATGGTGTTGATTTCATAATTTAAAACTAGGTTATATATGTGCCATTAAATTGTGAAAGATGGAGTTTATTTCACAAATAGATAATTACATTATGAGGGGTGCTAGGCACGAAATGAAAATAAATAAATTCGATTAATTGTGATGGAGGAAATAATACTTGTCTCATATTAACAAGAAGACATCTAATTTCTATTGGCAATATGATTCCAATATGATTCCTGTCTTCCATATGTTGTGCACAGTTTAATTGAGAACTGACACAAATCCCTGCCCTCTCTTGGTATGGTTGGAGGATGGGAACAGACGATGTAGAAAAGAGGAAAATGGGAATGCAAGGACTGGAAACAGTAGTTCACCTTTCCTGAAACTGAATTATATGAGACAGGTCTCTGAGCTCACAGCATCTACAGTCATACATTAACACTAGGTGATAAAAGATGTGGAGGAGGGAACTCTTTTATCAAAAAAAAAAAAGAAACAATGTCCAGTGCTCCTCTAATTGTCAAATATTCCTTAGTTTAAGGATGGAGAATAGGATTTCCTAAAACTATCTGGAAAATCGTATACCCTAAGAATTCTGCTGCAGTCCAGATTACTAATGGATCTTCTTTTGCTTCCATATCTTGATAGATGCAATTTATTATTATAGCAGCAGGTCTCAAGTCAAAAGCAGACACTTGGGAGACTGCTATTAAAATCTCAAAATTCCCAAGGCTCAGTGTATAAATGAGGGAAGAAATGATGGTGGGCAGGGATCAGTAGATGGGCAGAAAGGGAGAGAGTGAAGAAGGACAGAAAAGGAGTGGTAATTAGTGGTCTAAATTAAGAATGGCCCTTGGAGTGACTCTTCAGTTCAAATACTCAGAATAGCCGTGCTGTTTGTTTGTTTGTTTGTTTTTGCAGATTCTGAAAAGACAGCACTGTGACCAAATCCTTCACAAGACTAAAGATCTGAAACTCTTATCAAAATGACAGGGAATGATGGAAGAGAAAAAATTTTCAGGTTAGTGTGGATATATAATGCAGTTTCTCTCTGACATTTCACTGCAGGGAAGAACAAAGTAGGAAATAGGTACCTGGTCTCTCCACAAGAAATTCAATACCAGCATGAAGCCTTGAGTTCAATTCCTGGTGAGAGAGAGAAAGAGACAGACAGACAGACGGAGATAGAGACAGAGAGACAGAGAGACAGCAGTGCAATCTGCAAAGAGCAGACAAATAATGCTCATGGGTTCTAAAGTCACTCTGGCATCTCTAATACATGACTCTTTTAAGGGTTAGTGACTTACAGACACAAAACAAAGCCAGGGACAAATTCTGGAACACACGAGGCAGCATGGGAGTAAACTGGAAGATGAATATGATGACTTTGGTATTTCTTTTTTCTCTCCTCCTGTGTGAACTTTAAACTTTTTGGACCTTCATTTCAGCCCTCTAATTTCCTCCATGGAAGTTGATTTCCTAGAATTCTAGATAAGGTCCAAGGAGAGAATATTTTCCAAAGCATACTCTGTAATTATCAAAGACTCAAAAACTGTCGGGAGAAAAGTCACAACTCTCTGACTATGAAACAGTGAGCCAAGTCACACTGAAGCCTTGGTGGAGCCTGTGTATTTCTAGATAAGAGACAATGCTTGACAGAGCTCTATGTCTTCAGTACCCAAAAATCTTCAGAACTCCAAATAGGCCATCGATAACTTCAGAGCTAAAAATAGAACAGAGCTTCTCTTTCCACACCTTTTCTAAAGACCCACAAGTCCTTTACAGGTTCTGAAGATACACAGCTTTACCTACATTCAGAATGAATCTACCACTAGGTAAAGTCTAGCAGACAAACTATGTATTTTAATGATTTGAGAACCTGCTTAAAGACAGGGTTACAAAATGGTTAGAGAATAAGTTTGTTCGTGTAGATAAATCAGTCAATGACTCTCAAAATGAACATTATGTGCTAGGTACTATGGCAAGAATCAAGAACTCAGAATGGTACTATGTGAGGCATATAAATAAACAGATGAGTGGATAATAGATTTGAGAAAATATGTGTATGATAAAAATCCAAGGGAGTCCCTCCTTATGTCTCTATGGAACCCTCTGTGTTTGTGGCACACCTGTGACCACCTGTGCAGGAATGGGACAAAAGTTTTGGATTTTAATCACTGCAAAATTCACAGATAATCACATGTACTCCAGAGGAAGCTCTGAATGAAGGAAGCAAAACCATTCCATTTTTCAGCATGATAAAGAAGGCAGAAATCTAGGTTGCAGACCTAAAACACTCGTGCGTGCCTGATGTCTCTGTAATCCACAGTGGGCAAAAACAACTGACATTTGATCAACAGCTCATTTTCATCCATGACCAGTGTGAATCTATAAGCTGGTAGACAGAATTCATTGTAAGAATTCTTCCAAGAAAAATGAAGTGTATATAGTGCTCTAGTGCATTGATACATGAAGAAAACTCAACAATTAGCTATTCTTTACATTTCTTTCTCAATATAATTGTCCCTTTCTGTTCCCATTTCTCCTTCTCACTTTCTGTCTCTCTCAATGTCCTTTGTACCTGTGTCTATGTCAGAAGTTCCCACACTTACCTCTTTCCATTTTTCCTCTGCCTCCCAGACACTTTAACTGCTGCCCAGGTGAACTCTGATTTAACTACTTCACTTACATCAAAAACCACACTAGCATCTTCTTTCTGCTTCAGAGACTTCCTCATAAAATTGGATTATGTAACCTCAATTGGCCTCAGGACCAATAATCCCTGTATGTGGCCACCCACTCTAATCTCTTCTAACAATAACAAAATCTCAAAACTGAAGAATAATTTACTCCCTACAAAGCACCTCCCTTTTAGAAACTCTATTCTGTCTTCATACTTTTTGTCAAAAGCCTAACTAAGCAACATAGAAGTCATTAGAAACACTCACAGATGAAAACACAGAATCTCTAGACTATGTGACATTCCCAAGTTTACAATTCTTAGAAATAGTAAATAACATTGCTGGAACTTTGCCCAAATACTTCTGAAGATTAAGCTCTGAAATTTTTGAGATATTATTTTCATGGGAAAATCACGTAAGTTGATTCATGCATGAATTCATATCAATATAATTTTTCATAGCACATAAGATATATACTCGATACCAATAATGAAAGAAGTGGTCCCATTTTCATGGTTTATGTCAGCATGAAACATCTTATTCATTCCCAGAAGTTGGATGCCTGCATGATACTTTATAATTGTTATCAGTCAAAGAACACTTACAATTTTGTTCAAACCTGTAAGCCTCTGGAGTTTTTGAAAAAAATTTGACTTCCAGTTTGCCTAAATTAGCAATTTCTGTTTTACTTCTACAAATGTACTCTAATATGAAGAGTAGTTTGATGCTATTTTCAATCATACCTTCAAGCAGTCATCACATAATCTCCTGCTTGCTCAAATTATATCTGTATTATCAAATTGTAATTGTTTTTAAATAGTGCATCAATAATGTGTATTAAAATTCTGACTCACATAGAGATTTACTTTTTTGGAATAGTACACATATAAATCTGTATTTGTAGGCTCTCAAAAGTTACTAGGAACTTATTAATCTAATTTTCCTTCCAGCTTAAATGAAAGTTTATTTGCTTATATATATACACTCTTATTTCTTTCCTTTTATTGGATTTCAACAAGATGTATCTATCAGCTCTTCTAATATTGTTTGGAATTGTTTTTTTCCTGAGATCCCAGGACTGGTAAATTTTTTGGAAAGCTTTATGTCCATTCTTCAGCACTACCAGTCAACATGATAAACACCATGAAAACTACCAGGTATGTTCCAACACCATCATGGCATGAATGAATTATGTACATTTGTTCTGTTATTTTTCTGAATTATAGTTTTTAAAAGGATATCTACAGAGTCCATAATATACACACTCTTGTTATTGTTAGTGTATTCGCCAATGATCTCACATAAAGTAAGTCATGAATAATACTATGTGGCATTGTTCAATATATACCACACTCTCCAATGCCTTCAAATTTCCAAGGAAAGACTAAACTATCATCTCTGCTACTTCTAGAAGTCAAAACAAGTAAACACTTTCAGAACAGTAAATATTCTTAAGAAGCAATTTCTACAAAACTAGTTTCTACTGAATTACCTGAGGAGACTATTTTCATCTTTGCAATGCCTGCAATGTGGCTCAACAAGACCTCATCATTCCTGCTTTCTGGCTTCCCAGGCTTGGAGAAAGCATATCACTGGATCTCCATCCCCTTATTATTGGCCTACATCTCCATAATTCTTGGAAATACCATCCTACTCTTTCTCATTAAGGATGACCAGAACCTCCACGAGCCCATGTACTATTTCTTAGCCATGTTGGCAGCTACAGATCTAGGAGTGACATTGACCACAATGCCCACAGTGTTCAGAGTTCTGTGGTTAAATCACAGGGAGATTGGCCATGCAGCCTGCTTTGCTCAGGCCTACTTTATCCATACGCTCTCCATTGTAGAATCAGGGGTCTTGCTTGCCATGGCCTACGACCGTTTCATTGCCATCTGCAAACCCCTAAGGTATACCTCCATCCTCACTGATGCCAGGGTAATGAAGATTGGAGTGGGCGTATTGACTAGAGCTGGCCTGTCAATCATGCCAATAATCATTCGCCTGCACTGGTTTCCCTACTGTAGATCACATGTGCTCTCCCATGCATTCTGTCTACACCAAGATGTCATCAAGCTAGCCTGTGCTGACGTCACATTCAATCGTCTCTATCCAGTGGTGGTTGTATTTGCCACGGGGCTGCTGGACTTTTTTATCATCTTGCTCTCCTATGTTTTGATTCTCAGGACGGTCATGGGCATTGCTTCTAGAGTGGAAAGGGCCAAGGCCCTCAACACATGTGTTTCCCATATCTGTTGCATCATGGTCTTCTACATCACTGTGGTTGGGCTGACATTTATTCACAGGTTTGGAAAGCACATTCCTCGTGTGGTTCACATCACAATGAGCTACATCTACTTCCTTTTCCCTCCTTTTATGAACCCTGTCATCTATAGCATTAAAACCAAGCAAATTCAGATGGGACTTCTTCAGTTATTCTCCCTACCTTCTTCTAGGTATCATTGAACTTACTTCTCTCCAAGCAATAACTCTTGGAACCTGGACAAACTAGTAAGTAGGAACCCATAGAAAAAGATTTTAGTGGAAACCAACCAAACCACCTGTTACTTAGAATATCACTTTACCCTGGCCTTTAGTCTTAGTTTCTATGTGACATAATACATGCACAATATAAGAGCATATCTCTAGTGTCTAGCTTTGTACACACCACGTTCCCAAAGTAATCCATACTGCTTATAAAGTCCATGCCATCTCACACACACTCATATATGTGTGTGTGTTTGTGTATTCACATATATGTATGGCCTATGTATATTTGTATTTTTAGATTATACAGTGTGAATCCCTTTAGTTTGAGCCAAATTCCATCATTTTCCACATTACCCACATGAAATTTCTCTTGTCTTATGAATAGGCTTATGAATACTCTTCCTTTTCTTTCTCATACAGCACTAGGTGCTGTTTGTAAAAAATTACACTGAGTAAAAAAATAAAGGTTACTCTGTCATTAATTCTGATGTTAACTCCAAGAAAAATGTATCTGTGTGAATTGTATGCAATCAGAATTTTGGTACACACTTATTACATAGCAACACTGAAAATAATAAATTAGAAATAGAAGTAGAATTTCTAAGGCAGATAACCATTGTCCTGATGAGTTTGTGCCAGACACTACTAAATAGATAAAAGTATTTCTATATAGTAGCATATTATTAAAACTCCAGTTTGGATGTGAATGCTAAATACAATTAGCCGCTAATCCTGGTGTATACAAAGTATAAGACTTAAGACTATTTGGTCATAGGTGTGTGGTGAGAAGAAATAATGAAGATATAAATAATGCTTATAGCTAAACAAAAAATGGTCCTTTCTTTCCCCAAATGTATTTCAAAGCTCATTTTATTCGTTGCTAGGCCTTGCTGGAATGTGTTTGTTCTTTTATGGTTCCCTAAATATCTAGATACCACAGCTCAAAAGATGAGGTTTGTTCTTTTTGTTGTTGTTGTTGTTGTTGTTTCCTTTCCTTTTTGTTTTTTGTTTTGTTTTGTTTTGTTCTGTTTTGTTTTGTTTTTGGTACCAAGGATTGAACTCATGACCTCGTGCTTCTCAGGCAGCACTTGTTCCACTGAACTAAAATCCTGGCCCCAAGCTGAGTTTTTATTTAAGTAAAAAATATGGTCTAGTGTGTAGAATATAGGGTATGAAATGCTGGGATTCCACAAGGTGCCACCCAGTGACAAATCAATTTTCTTCACACAGACATCACCAGTACCTGGATTTCCCCACACTGACATTCAGTATGATCCACAGTTGCCACATCTTCCCTTTCTCAAAGAAAGGTGATAAATTTACAGAACCTCTACAATTTATGAGTAAGTTTTAGGAAATTGAAGTTATATCTTTATAGTAGTTTCAAACATAATGAATAATTCTTATCTCATCAGACAAATAGCCTACTGTTTATGATTTGTCTACTAAGTTAGCTATATGTCTTTCTACATGAAGTGTTACATTTGTTATTCTTTCTACAATACACTGTGTGCACCAGAAAGATGACAACATTCTTACTCATTACTGCATTTCATAACACCTAGATAGATTACTCTTCATCAAAATAGAATGTTTGGTTAAATTAATGCATGAAATTTAAAGTGAACATGTCTCTCTGTGTCTGTTGCTTCCTTCGTGTTTCTTTGCATTTTATCAGATTTCCAAGATATGAACATCCTAATTTGCAGTACTATTTAATAATCTCAAAAATATAAGAACACAGTCCCTTAAATTAGAGTTGTCCTTTTCTTATGCTCTTGAATTCGGGATGATCTGTGACATATCAAAGGACAGATTTCTTTCCTTGCCCTGCATTTCCATCGATACCAAGGCCAGTTTTATCAGACTAATACAAGGGATAGGAGGATAACATTGCCTGTTATAAAATGAGAAAATAGATACACTTGATCGAGACATCAAAATGTCACCCTTTTCTTACTGCCCTTCTTTATATGTTAGAGATGTGGAGACACTAGAGAAAATGCCCAAGAAAAATAAAGGACTCTGCATTTCAGTTTCTCTTTTTGGAGATGAATCTTATAAAACAGAGCAAAACTATGAGTCCATGATGATGGGCACAGTACAACCTGCAAGACTAGGGTGTGGGATTGGGAGACAGTTCCGGTGATCGTGTTGCTCTGCTGTGGTCCATACACACCATCTTCTTAAGAAACAACAAATTTGAAACTCAGCAACAGTGCTATACTCTTTGACTGGTGACTGGCCTCATAGGCTTAGAAAAAGCTTTCAACTTGACTGCCATCCCATTATCCCTAATTTGCACCTACATACTTCTGGGCAATTGCTTCTCCATATTTCTAATTAGGAATGAACATAATTTCATGATCCCGTATACTAATTGTAAGCCATGCTGGCAAGCACAGGCCTCAGGGTCATTCTGACCACAGCACACACAGTGCTGTGAAAAAAACCACAGGGAGATCTTTACTGCACCTTCTTTTCACACTCTTGCCTCATCAGGTTTTTCTATTGCAGAATTTGGAGTTGTATTTGTCATGGTCTCTGATTGGTTCACTACCATCCATAATTCACTGAGATATACATCAATTATTAGTAACGCACAAGTCATGAAACTGGGAATAGGAGTTTTTATGAGGGTATTCATTCTCAAACTGAGGAAAAGACAACCTCTTCATTATACAGAGTTGAAGAAGCTGAATACATATCCACACACAACACAATAAAACTGAATCTTTTATCTTATACCATACACAATGACCAATTTGAAATATATTAAAGGGCTGGGAGTTTGGCTCAGTGCCTTAAGCGCCTGCCCTGGCAGGCGCGAGGTTGTGAGTTCAATCTCCGGTGCCGCAAAAAAAAAAAAAAAAAAAAAAAAAAAAAAAAAAAAAAAAAAAAAAAAAAAAAAAAAAAAAAAAAAAAAAAAAAAAAAAAAAAAAAAAAAAAAAAAAAAAAAAAAAAAAAAAAAAAAAAAA
>RJWM01051135.1:0-10528 GCA_004363535.1 Dasyprocta punctata
GCTCATTTTCTAGTAATGGAAAGTTCAAGTAAAATCTGAAATGTCTTTGAATTTAGTTCTGAAGGAGAAACATACTCTACCCTGAACTGCATGACAGCAATACGTTGTGCTTCTTAGTTACTGTACTTTAAAATGTTACCTTATGTTGAAAAAGAACCTTGATATGAACACCATTATTCTCAATTATTAGACTCATTATTGTCTATTGCAATCTATATCTTCCTCAGTTTGTTTTCTCAGGAGTTTGGCAGAGATTGGATGATTTATATCAAATTTCTATCACCAAATGTTACCTTCAAAATGTACAGTTTTGTAAATGTGCTTTTCATGAAATGCAAGTTTTAAAATTGATTTTATGTACAGAAGTTCTGTTGAAAGGCAATTATATACAGAAACTCAGAATCTCACAGAGAGAAAAGCCTGGCAAATCTGCAATTAGAGTTGCCCCAGAGGCATTTTTTATAACACTAGGAGCCCAGTTTAAACACTGTGCTTAATCACTGAATAGTTATAATGTATCTAACACAGGCAAAGTCATAGAATTCTCATTTTCTAAACATCTGTGAAGAGCTAAAGTCAAATCTCTCAACCTCAACTAATGCCACACTCTCTTTTCCTGCTCATTTCCTGCCTAAAATATGTCATATCCTGGTCTAACGTATAGGTCACAACTGTTAAAGTGTCAGTAGGAAATAGATTGCTGCAGAAAAATCAGGAGAAAGACTACTTAGTGTATCAATTCAGAACAAGGCAAACCAATTAAATGAAAAAGAATAAGTAAAATTAATACTAACTCAAATGCAAAAACTCACTGTGATTATGCAAGAAGCTTTTGCCTAACCTTTGGTATTGCTCATTGACTTCTTCTGTTTTAACATATCAGGTCTAAGTACTTCTTGTATGTATACAACAGTACTGGTGGCTTGGGAATCAACTAATATGGTTGTTGTAAAGAGAGAATCGATGGCACTGTTCTTTATTTAAGAACATCTTATAGCTTCAGAATCTCCTTAATCAGCTAGCAAAATTTCTATTATAAAATTTTAGGAGCCATTAATTAATCACTTAGAAGTGCATGGCTAAATTATAATTGTTAACACATTCTGACAGGTAAAACTTTTACCCTGAGATTTCTAACAGAATCTGAGGAATATTTCTGTTTTGCTCAGAAATATGTATCCTTAAATTGTAATCCAGGTAGAAATAATTCCAAGAGAAGTAATGGCTAAAATTGTTCACATAGAATTTGAAAAGATCATTTCTTGAAAGAATGTAGGTATTCATCTCTTCATAGGTTCCTCTCCCAATTTTCAAGTTAACACACTTGGAAATAGATTGGTTTCTATTATCAGCAATCACCTTTAGTATCTTTAGTAGAACAGATTTTAACAAAGAACTGTAGGAGATTTGTGAAAAATCTACACAAAGAGGGATTGTGTATATTGGTATATTTTTACCCCTGTAGAAAAATATTAGAATTAAGACTCTTTTACAAGTTGGCTAATACTGTATCTCTTAAGAAACTTACTTTTGTTGCACAGACAGAAGAGGAACTTTAATTCATTCTCCTAGAATTGTACTTGCCCTTCCCAATCATTTCTCCTTTTATGATGACACTGCCAGTCAGAAAAAAATGAACATTTGCACCATATGTTAATTATACCTTTGCCTTTATTTTGAAGATTTATTACATATGTATGTGTTCCTAACTATATACTTTTCTCTTTTCCATAAGGAATAAACAAAGTGCTACTGCTTTAAAAAATCAACATTAATTTTAAGATAAAACTATTATTATTATATGAATTAAACAAAATGTGTCTAAATATTCTAATCTTCATGGAAAATTTAGTGAAACTCTTTTTCTGAACCTTTTGTATAGACAAGGACAGGAGTTTTTCTTCTTTGTTTATGAAGGAGTGGAAATGATGGACTATTTTGTGAATGCAAAACTGTTGTTAGAATGGCTGTATAAATTTATGTCCTTACCAGGAATGAATGAACTGTTCATGTCCCTCCATGTGCTCATCAACTACTGATATTTCTAATCTTTAAGATTTCTACCAGTTTGGTCTGGATGGTGTCTGATTAATATTCAGTCTTGTTTAAATTGACTGTATAACTATAGAATGTACAATAACATTTAAAAAAATTAGTTGTATAGGAATTTTCCCATTCTTCCAATATTCTACCTGTTGTCTTCCAAGTTCACAGACAAGAAGACACAGAAAAATACTTGTCTACAATTATTTGTGTAGTGTAGGAGTCTGATTTTACTTTCAGTCTCTCTATGGAGATTATTACAAACATATGTTATTAATTTCAGCATAATAAATTTATTATCCTTTTCCTTTACAATTTATGTGCTATTCTGTTTTTTAGGAAGTTTTCTCTCATCCTAAGTTTATAATTTTATTTATTTTTTCTGATTTTTATACTTTGCCTTTCACATTCAAGTAAGAAATATACTACGATTCACTTTCAAAGAGAGTCTGAAGTAACTGATCAAATTATTTCATGTTCCATTAAATAATCAGTTTTTATAGAAATATTTTGTTTAATTAGTGCTTTTCTAATCCACATTTGATTTCACAAATTACCAGACTCAAGTTTCTATCCATAAATGGGTTTGTTGCTGGGACTTTATTTTGACCCATTGAATAATTTGTCTAACCTGTGCCAATACTATGTTCTCCTAACTAACTACACCATCAAGTTTTGACTTATAGTAGAAAAGCAACATAATCATAATTTTTTCATTTTCTTCAAATGTATTTTTTGTCATTAATTTTTATTTTTATTTGAATGTTCTGTAGATCCTTTTTCAATGATAAGTCATAAAATGGTTAATATAATACTTCCCAAAGCTTTTATCTTGAGCCATACAGATACCACTACAAACAGTAAAGTACACTCAGGTGAAATATCTGATCATGCCCAAGAGAGGTGAACTATCTAGTTGAGGCAGGGTATATTCCTGTCTACCCAAATAATAGTTTACCAATTACAAAGGAAATGTTTAATATTTGCATCTATATGTAACCTGTTCATTGCACAATTAAGTACATGACATGCCAATAAATTTTATATTTTAAAAATATTTATTTCTAGAATTTCTTATGCTTTAGACTAAAGGAGAATTCTAGTTTGACTAGAAATAGACTTCCTAAATAAACTTCAGTTTGTTTCTTTTTAATCCCCTTTTAGAGGGAGAGATACTATCTTTCCAATTAATATTGCTGGTTTCTGATAGATTGATCTGTATCATTGTGTTTAATAACAAACTTGTGAGTGTTAATTGTTGAGCAATATGTCTTTCTAGATGCAGAAAGATTATCCAAAAACTGAATCAAAAGCTCAATCCTTTCTTTCCACTTGTTCCCGTCTCTCTAGCAAAATTTATACATTAGTTTCAAAATCTTTTCAAGTGCTACAGGCACTAGATCTGGGTTAAAAGAATTATTTTTTGTAATGCTGCTTTGAGTCTGTAGGATGCAACATTCTCTGCACAGATTTTATTATTCCTAAAGGCAAGAAATACTTTATTTTGACATCAAAAGTAAGTAAGATGTTGCTCATCTTAGGAGTCCAGGAATGTATAATTGTACCAGGATTACCTCAGGAGATAGAAGTTATCATTTGTAAACTCTGAAGAGTTTAAAATTGTTATTCTTTCTGAGATTGTGCACAACTTCCTCAAAACAATATTCTAACTTTTTAATCCCTTTAACCACACACTTGTGTCTGGACTGTTGGAACTAAAAGTGGTTAGTACTAGAAAAGCAACAGCTGCAAACCTATATTCTTGGATGAAGAGGGAATTTTCGTTTCAGAGTGATTAAAATAGATCATGGAAGAAAAAAACTAGAAAATGTAATAAGTGCATTATCTTTTTTATCGGGGACCTGGCCTAGATCCCCAGTCTCCCAAACAAGTGTACAGCAAAGGCTGAAATAAATGAGACAAGTGGTATGATTTTAGGGCTCCAGGAGGATCAAATCCCTCTTCAGAGTTTTTGACTCTGAGGCTATCTTGGGGGCCAAGACAAAGAGCTTCTCTGTGCAGCCTGCATTTATTTCCATTACAAATAAAGAGAGGGGATACTGAGGAAAGCAGGGAAATGAGCAGGACCTTGGGAGTCACTTCAAGGACTTCTCCACGTAGTAAATTATGCCAATTTAGGAGAACCATTTTATCTCCATGATGACATTTATGGCGGAAGTGAGATGCTTGCAGGTGTGAGATTTCTGCAGCTGCAGTCTCTACCTACTAATTGGGTTGGAGCCAGGCATCCTCAGCTGTGGCCTTATCTTACCCTTTGTGGTATCTCTGGCCTCACTGGCCACTACAGGCCTCAGCCAGTACCAGTGATTCATAGAGGTTCACTTACTATGAATCAGTTCCCATCACCAGGCAAGGGGTCTAGGCCTAGAACAGACTCACAGAGAAACATAGAAAGCCAATTAGTTAATTTTAAATCCTGCTCAGAGCCACTTTGTAGTGGTCTCCAACACTTTTTACCATACATTCTAGCTTTATTAAAGAATACTATAGCAGTTTCAGTAAAATACAGTAACTTAGAATTAAGAGTCTAGATTACAATTTTAATTTTTTTTGTTTAATACATTTGTATTTTTTTCTTCTTGTGAGTCTATTTCTTCATATAAGAATTGAAGATTAATATTAACCTCATGTAGGCACTGTGAAACTTCACAATGTTATGTATAATCAGGGCAATAATTAATAGTTCTTGAAAATTCAAATGAGATTTTTTTCAGCTACTAGGTGAATTTTTCTTTTTTAATTCTAGGTATTTTATTTTCATTACATGATGTATAACTTTATTTTTGCACATAAACATTAATTTCTTCTATTTACAAATGTAAAATAAATCAGTACTGACAGTTTATGATTCTTAGATTCAAGATACCTCAGCTTGAAACTTTATTAGGCACAGTTTTCTGCCTTGTCTTTGCTATTTGTTTGCTCTTTGCGTACCATTGAATTTGATGTATATATAATAATTTAATAATCTCAAGTGAAATAAATGATTTTACTTCAAAATGAGTGGCTTTATATGCATTCTACTCTTTTTCTAAGATTCTTTTTCATATATATCTACATAGATATACTCATATTTTAAATCATTATTCTAAATGAAAATTAAAATTATATACACTGGGCTCAAATTCAATTATCTTTTACAGATTAAGTACTTTCAAAAGTTCACTAAATAACTGTGCCTACTTCGTTTCTCCATGCATATTCACAGTACATACATAGGTAGTAAGTGACCACTGGGTCATAAAAGCCTTATAATTCTTTACTTATTGTTTTAAAATGCAAACTTTCTGCATACTATCAGGTAATCACTTTTGACAAAAGAGAAAAAGCTATTTAAGTAAAGGCATCAAGAACAAGTCATAGGTCCACCAGACAAGCTTTGACGGTTAACTGCTTGGTTTCCAAATTTATCTAAGTAATACAAACAAAACCAAAAAAATTGTGACAATATCATTTTAGAGACGCAAATTTTTTTCTTCTGTAATGTAAAAAAAAAAAGGATTTTAATAGAAGGTATAAAGTTAGAGTAATATATACTTCATTGATTTAAATATTTCTTTTATGCAGGATGAGTTTACATGGCTCACTGAGTCAAATTTTTAATAACTAATTTTATATTATCTGCATTTATTTGTTAATGCAGATATTTATTTGTTTTTTTTTAAATTTTCACTGAATACCTACAAATTTCAGGCACACTTTTAGACACTGAGTAATAAATGATTATGCTCTGAGGAGACAGCAATTAGAATAGAGAGATAGGTACATAGATCTACCCATCCATCCTTAGAATGATAGATTTACCAACAGAAAAGTAGAAAATGAAACCATTCTAAAAGCTGCAAATTTAGATGTACAAGACTGAATTCTCAAGAATATACATATTAACCTGAAATATATTCTACTACAAATAGCACACTCCATATGATTTTATCTTTAAATGAATTCGAGTCAATTTTAGTGTTGAAAGTGCCTGGTAACAAAATATTTCCTTTGACTATTTTAACCAGTGAATTTCTTAATTTAGCTTTATTTTCTCATAAAAGGCAATTCATATTTGATTCCTCTGCATAGAGTTCTTTGCTGTTCTATTATTGCTATAATTACTTTAACTTCTGTATGAGTTTATAGATATTTGTTTTCATAATAAAATAAGATAAAATGCTATAAGCGTGTGTTCTATCATTTGAATTAACAAACTATAATTGAGTGGTGCTATGTACTGCAAAAGCTGTTTTGCATTTCCATTTACAAATACTTTCATATGTTATTCATTTTTATAAAAGCAATATACTGTGAAAAAAAAAAAAACGAGGAACATGTAAAAGAAAAATGAGGCATTCCAGGAATATTGGTGGCCAACTGAAGTAATAATGTACTGGGCTACATTAATATTGGTTGTGGGATAATGTGATAAGAAGAAATGAATTATGTAGAATGTTTATCGAATACTGCAAAGTATGTGTACCATATTTGTCAGGGGTACAAAAGAGAAGGTTTTCCTATGCTCTTACATTCTCTTCAAAACACAACATGTATCAAAATGCACAACCATATCAATACTAATCAAAAGAAACTTGAAGCTATCTTCAGATGATGGAACATTGATATTAGAGCATAGGCTTATCTAAAAATAGAGAAATTTCATAACTTTAAATTTGGCCAAATAAAATACAAGTACAATTCTAAATTCATGTGCATGTAAAATTTTTTTAAGGAAATAAAAAATGTCCATGATAAAATAAAGGTTAAACAAAATTATATATTGAGAAATATCACATATCTCAGGTAATTGTGACCAATATAAAAAGTAGTAAATATAGAAGAGTTGAAAATATGATTAGCCAAGCAAAAAGATATTTTCACATAATGCTTGTAAGTGCTACTATGTGTAGTTTTCAAATCTATGCCAAATGTTTATAAAAATTTGTTGTTAATCTTGATAAATTTTAATTGAATTAGTTCTGTTTTCTGAGAACTTTCATTATGATTACACTCATGTGTAGATTTAAAACAACTGAAATTATTCTCCATTGTTCAGTAGTGCCTGAACAATGTGCATATGTACACCGTCTCATCCACAATCCTAAGTTAGTGGTTACCTTTAAAAAAGGGCAGAATGATAGTAAGGGGGGGAATTATAGGAGCCATCAAGATGATATTTTATAACTTTGTTATTGTTAAATGGATATTTACAATAATTTATTGAGCATAATTTATTAAGTAGGATATTTCAGTTTTATGGTCTTGATTTGTGCATAATATAAGTCGAAATTAAGACATTTATTATAAACTAAGGAAAGGGTAAAAGCTATTCAAAATTTTCAAATTTATGTTATCCAATATTTAAAAGATGATCCTTAACAGTTATCATAATCAGAGTGCAACAGCAAAGCACTGTCTAGAAATTGAGTACTTCTTTACCTATCATTCTTTCCTTCAATTCCAAATTTCAGTACAGTCCATACTACCATAAATTTATTCAGTGTTACATTATATAAACGTATTTCTTCTGCCAGATCATTAATACATTACTAAAATCAATTTAAACCATGACCCCTAAATGCTAATTAAAATGAACAATTTTCAGTCTTTTTACTAGACTCTTTTTTATTTTATTCCAGTCCAGACATTTTTAGAATTTGAAATTGCTCATCTTGTCACTTTTCTCTGTCAGTGTATCATTTTTCCTATTTTTTATGTGTATGTTATTATAAAATTGATTTTTCATTCCTGTCTAAACCACTGATTAGAATTCTAACATAAGACTTCATACCTCCTGAGAATACACACTCTGACTAGACCAATGTAGTTGAAATTTGCAAAAATCCCTACATACGATTATATTTATGCAATCAAGTATAGATCCAAATACCGTCAAAGCACTCCCTTAGCTTTTCTTCCAGTTTATGGCACTGGAGATAGAATATTGAAGGGATTTACATTCCCTTACTTAGAAAAGTTTGAAGTACCGTATTTCACATTTATTGCTTCTTACATATATATGCTGAGAAAGTTTCTTTGGATAAAATTTATTCTCGTGATTACAAAAATGGCTAATTCAGTAAAGGATAGATTGTTTTATTTATACAGGACTTTTGTAAGTCCTCCTAATGATAAGCCCCCATATTTTACAAACTCTAACCACTCAGTATAAATTATTAACATAAAAATTTACATACATCACTTTCAGATCACAAATGATTACTCTTGAATTTAACACATTCTGTAAAACTAAACTGGCTTTTTTGGGGATTTTTGTTTGTAATTGAGGAACAACAAGTAGCTCAGTCTCTCCTTAGCTAAACAACTACAAAATATAAAATAAGTTTCTTGAGCTGCCATTTTTGCAAACTTATTAAGGAAGTTTATACTTCATGATTTAGAAAATTTAAAGAAATTGAAAGAAAAAGGAAGAAGATAAACTATATGAATAGATGAATGAATATTGGCAATGTTTATTTCTGTTGTTCAAATTTTTCTACTAACTGAACTGTACCTCTTATTATTTCCACTCAATGTATTTGTGATTAAACATTATATTTTTATCCAATTCTCGTATTGTTTTCTCAAATATTGTGAATCAAGTTTCTTGGTTTTGCATATAAATTATTACTGACAAATGAAACTTCCTATTATATTTCCAATTAGCAGCTTTTTTATGATATTTACTTAAAAATACAAACCCAGTTATGACTATTTTATAGTAGTCATTTAGGAGGATAATTTTTTAGTTCTTTATTTAGTCCAGCTATTTGAGACCATAATGTCAAGTGAAATAAATGAGACACACAAGCTTAAATATAGTGTTATTTCTCCTATATGAAAAACCCAAAATATAAATAAAAAGCAAAACAAAAGAGAGATAAAAGGAAGAAAGGTGACAGATCTTCAAATGCAAAGTGATCAAGAGATGGAGGAAGAGGGAGTAGGGGTAGGGGTTGAGAATAAAGAGGAATTCAAATGTGTTGTGTACATGAATTGACACTCCGCAAGAAGTATAATCATTACATATTGCAAATGTGTACTAATAAAAAAATTAAAATTGGAAAAATATTTCAATAACTTTTTGGTAATTTTATATCTTAACTAAAAATAAAATCATACCATTAAAATAGTTTTATTTCATTAAAAAGAAAGTTTTCCTATTATCTATTTGGTTATTCTTTGCATCTTTTTTGCCAGTGTGTTTTACTCTAAATAACTACTTTTGAGGTTATGATATGCATTGTAATTAGCTGTTGTTATTCTCTTACTATTTTTCATAACATAAAAAAGGAATTTGCTCTCGTGCCCATTGCAGTTTCCTTTATAACCTATTTAATAAATATTTGAGGAGAATTTTATAAAATGATTATTTTAAAGAGAGAAAATTTTCTATCTCAAAACACATGTTCAAAAGTTCTCACCGATATTACTTCTCTTGAAGTGCCTGAAGAGCCTTGTCCATAATTAGGAAATGTGGGCTAAACTCTACTCATTGTAGAAATAGACAGGGATGCCTACTTCTTATGAGGCAATAAGGTTTCATGTTTTAATGGAGCTTTTGTTCTAGTTGAAATGTCACATTCTGTATGTGGTATGTTTGTTGAAATATACACAAATATCCAGATATTGGAATGCAAATGTGAGCAACATATGCATTTATTTATACCCATTGTTATGTCTGCATATGTTTATGTGTACATATAAATATATATAGAGAGAGGCATATATGTACATAGCATGTATGGCAATGTTTTTCTGCATACAGTACTCTTTTATCATACTATTTTTTCTTCTAAGGTGTAGATTGCCCCTTTGATATGCCTCATAAACTTATAATTTCTTCCTAATAGAGTATTTTGATCACACATAAATGATAAAGAAGTAACATCTGTGCATATTTGGTTCTAACCACATTGCAAAATACAGTATACACCAATTATATATATATATATATTTATATATATATTTATATATTCTTTAGTTCCTTTATGTATTTTGAACTCCACTGAACGTTTGAAGGCAAGTAATATAGCATCCTCTTCTGTTCCTGATATTTTAAAACGTGAGCAAATGGAAAACACAGGCGTTTAATAATCAACTGACCATAAACTGAAACCTCTGAAATTGAAACAAACCCTTTTGACCTTTGTTTTTCTCAGGTAATTTGTCACAGTAAAAGGAAGACATACCTTAATGTTTATCTTTAAATACAAAAGTTAAATACCTTAATGTTTAATTCTCATGCCTCATTACCCATCAAGGGAATGTGATGAGAGCGGATACTATGTTTCCTTCCGCTAAGAATTCCGTCCTCATTAGTGTCTGCGTTTACATGGAGAAGCTGATGTGAATGTCCCTCTGTCCCCAGGAAGAAGGAGAACACAGGAGATTGTGCCTTCCTAGTATAAACAAGTCTCTTGTGAGAAAAGGGGTTTGGATGGAACAAATGGTTCTGAGGATAATAAACCTGCGTGAC
>RJWM01051136.1:0-10528 GCA_004363535.1 Dasyprocta punctata
TGTTTATTTCATTCTTTTACTCTTTCCGTGGGCTACAGTTCTCGTTTTAGATTCTTCTTGGGTCCAGAGGACCCATCTCCCTCTTTTTTCCTTCTCTCTGTTATTATATTAGTTTATATTCTGGCATTTTGATGGTATATTCAGGGAGCCTCCCGGTCACGGTGTCATCTGGGCGGCCATCTTGGAGGAAGTCCCTATTAGTTCATTCTTCACACATCATCTCACTTAACACTTAAATAATTTTGTTGCTTTCCTGAGTGTGAGGAAGAAAAATAGTTTCTATGTTGCTTTCATGACTAGCAAAAACTGAAGATGTGTCCTTTTTCTAAGAACTGATATGAATAGAGGGTCAGGTAGGACCTTATAGATGCAGAAAACAGTGGGAGGAGGAGACATTGGTGTAGAATTCAATTCCCTGGAACCACCAAAGTGAAGAGCTAAAGACATGACCTGGATATTTACTCTCATGTGAACATGGAGGTTTAATTCAGTCCATTTTCATTACTGAATTTGGTTCTTTATAACCAAAGTTGAATGATTTCTTCATATTAATGGAGGACAAAAGTGAAGATGAAAGGAATATCTACAGCAGGTTGGGGCTCTTCTACTCATAAAAGAGCTCATATGTGATACCCACTTAGGTTCTTTTTTGTTTCTAGTTTCATGCACCTTAGGCCATAATTTGTTGAAGTAAAATATAGATAACAAGAAGTACCATTTGAACTTTTCATTGCATATTTCCATAGCAATAATTACATTTACTTTTAATGCAACCATCATCATCATTCATCCTCAGAAATTTTTTTTTTTGTTTTTTGAAATTGAAAGTTCCCATTCTTTCCTCATCCTGCCATGGCAACAATCACCCTACTCTAACACAAGTTGAGGAATCAAAGATATCATGATAAAAATAATGCTACCAAAGAGGCTAGATTTTCAGTTATAAAGGTTTGATCAAATATGCAAAGTTCTTCACAGAACTCATATTGTAAAATTTGCACTTTGGAACCCTCCCATACCACCATCCAAGTTTCATGCTTTTCTTCATGATGCAAGTGGCTGGTTCTGACAGTCCTCTAACCTATATTCTAAATGGATATCACAGATGCTGAAGTTATACTGTTTTGCTGTGTGTCCTTCTAATGCCTTTATTCCTTGGAATGCAGTGGATGGAATTCACAATAATAGTAAGCATGATATATACAGTCTTGTGGGAGGGTGATATATATTAAAATATACACACTCTAAGTCTTGTTCCACAAAATGAGCAAACAACAAGTAGTTCAGAATCAAACATGGAGAAAGTTTTATACTTCCCACCTAATGATGGGATTCTTATAATGGAGGAAATACTTTTACAGTAATAGAAGATCATCCTTGAGATGGAAAACTCCATATATGATATGGATAAAATCCATAATCATGTTAAAGTTTAAGGTGTCAGACAGACCAGGTGAAGCATTTGAGAAGTTCAAAGAAGAAATTTAAAGTGTTCACATCCTTTCAACAGGTGAATTGTAAATCAATAATACTTTGCAGGTGAGGGCCCAAAGATTTAACCGAAAAGTATACCAAATTTATAAACATACAGAGGTAATGGTCCCTATTCACTATGTCATATGGAAATGTGACCAAGGACCACAGACAAGTTGTTATTGTTTAGATGGATAATGACCTCCCAAAACTCTTGTCCACTCAGAGATCGGGATTTGAATGGTGGTTGGATCACAAGTGTGCTGTATTTGTAGATGTTGGTAGATGGGGTTGGAAGCTAACTGTAGAAGCTAACTGGAAAAGTATATCGCCCTCCCCAGCTTCTCTATTCTCTCTGCTTCTTAGGCTCCAAGATGTGAGCAGCTTTCCTCTGCCAGGATTCTCCACCATGTTGTTTCTGCCTCAAAGACAGTCAGTTATAGAATGTAACCTCTTATAACCCTGAAGCCAAATAGATCTCTCTCCCTGTAAGTTGTTTATATTGAGTATGTGTCTCAGTGATTAGGAAAGTGAGATACATCAGTTATGGTCTATCATAATAGCAAGAATATCATCTGTAAATCCAAATATTATAAAAGATTCATCTACATCAGGAAGTCCACATAAGACAGGGCTCTCCTGTGATAGCCACAGTTATCTTGGGAACTGGGGCAGGGATGATATATGTCAGCAATGGACAGGATGTAGAGGAGCAAGTACATGGGGGCATGACGTTGGGAGTCAGAGATCAGGGCTAGGATGAGGAACAGATTCCCAAGCACTGTGACCAGGTGCTTAGACAAGAATAACCTGAAGAATGGGATGCAATTATGTATTCTCTGAGAGATTCATGAGGTGCAATCTGAGATAAGTATTCCATTTTGTAAGTATACGGTTTTTTTTTAGACCCTTTGAAATAGAAATGCAGTTGGGAAAAAGGAAGTAGACTGGAACCCAACATTCTGATATTTTGAATCTACATATTCACAGGAGATGCATGCATCCTTGAGACCTATAAATCTCAAAGAATATTTCTTAGTTTTGAGACACCCATTCTGTCTAGCATTCTTGCATTATTGTTGGTTTTGTTATTCATAACTACACTAAGGAATATAATGTTAATGGGATAGTCTGAGAAGATACATTTTATCATCGACTAAGTCAATATTCTATTACATACGACTATACTAAAATAGGTAAATGTGCATACATATCCATTATGGCACTATTCGTAACAGCTAAAAGATGTAAATCTCCAAAATGTTCTGCTATGAGTGAATGTGTAAAATGCTTGTATACACAATAGGAAAAAAGGAAATGAAATGGAAGAAGTTGGCATTACCAAATGAGAGAGAAAGAGAGATCAGGGAATGGGAGGGAGAAAAAAGTGTGCAGAAAACAAGAAAGAAAACAAGCAAGGACAGAAGATGAGGGAAAAGATGTGAGAAAAAAATAAGGAAAGAAAAATATTAGTATAATGTCAAGATGCTCCAAAATTATAGTAGCTCACAATTACTCTAGGTATTGTGCTGCTATAAATCAAACAAGGAAACACAATTTCAAAGACAGATTTCAGATTTGATGTTGAAAATCTAATTATTGTTTCTGTATAAGGCAGGATTACAAAGATGGGAGTGTGGTCTCGGTGCTAGATTCTAGTTATTGTATCTTCATTTGATATGCTCCCATCATGTTAGAAATCTTAGAAATGTCTGAGAAATCTTACTAAATTTGAAATTTTGGGTTCCAGGCATAAAAAGGCAAATACAAAGAAAATACTGAGGGGGTGATGAAGGTAAATAAATATGAAAATATTAAAAAGTAAAAACATAAGTGTTTTGGGAATATCAGAAATGAACCATGCTTTTAAAAGGGAAAAGCACCCAGGGTATTAAAATTCACAGCATTTGTCTTAGTGCCTGTAAAATCCCCTTAGTTCTAAAATCAGAAGCAGTCCATGAAGGAGAAGAGGCTGCTATGCTGAGGAGTCTTGCCAGGGCCCGCTTCACATCCTTGTTTCTCAGGCTGTAGATGAAGGGATTCAGCATGGGGGGTCACCACAGTGTACATCACAGAGGCAACAGAGCTTTGATAGGAGGAATGGGTCCCAGCAGAACTGAGGTAAACTCCAAGTCCTGTTCCATAGAATAAGGAAACCACACAGAGATGAGATGAACACGTAGAAAATGCTTTGTACTTACTTGCAGTAGAAGACATTCTCATTAAAGATAAGACAATCTGAAAGTAAGAAAAGATGATCCCACAGACAGGAAACACAGCCAGTAGTGTAGTTGCCACATATAGAAAGATGTTATTGATGAAGTTATCAGAACTGCTCACATCGAGAAGTTGAGTTAGTTCACAAAAGAAATGAGGAATTTCAGTGCCTGGGGAGAAGTTGAGTTGCATCATCAGGAGGATATGAATGAGAGAGACACATGTGATTGTAAACCAGGATATCTGAACCAGGAGGCCACAGAACTGAAGGTTCATGATGAGTGTGTATTTCAGGGGGTGACAAATTGCTACAAAGCGGTCGCAGGCCATCATGGTCAGTAGTAAATTATCCATTCCAACAAAAATCATAAAAAGGTATGCTTGAGTGAGGCACTCTATGTAGGAGATGTCTTCCTTCTGTGCATGGATGTTCACCAGCATCTTGGGAACTGTGGTGGAGATGAAACAGATGTCCACAAAGGACAAGTTGGAGAGGAAGAAGTACATGGGGGTGTGGAGGCGGGAGTCACAGGTAGTGGCCAGAATGATGAGCAGGTTCCCAAGCACTGTGACTAGGTACATGGACAGGAACAGTCCAAAGAGGATGGACTGAGCTTCTGGGTCCTCTGTGAGGCCCAGAAGGAGGAACTGTGACAATACAGTGTGGTTTGCTGCTTTCATGTCACTGCTGTATGTTCAGGATAAGGAAGAAACAGCACTGTTCGGGGACAGCTATTGACCGTTCATGTGGTTACCACTCCACGATATCTCTCCATGGATGCCTTTCAATTAATGTTGTGTCAGTCGATGAGAGAGGTTCATTCAACTGGATGGCAATTCATTTTCTTTTTAAACATGAAGAAAAATTCATACTTCCTGTAATGTATCAAATAATTTTTATTTTATAAACCAGTGGCTCACTAGTATTATTTTCAAATATTTTATATTTTAAAACAAAAAAATGAATAAAAACAATGATACAAAATTACTAAACAAAATAATAAGAGATTAATTCATGGATGTGATTAAATTTTTTGTTGGCTATCCCCCAAGTTACTGAAAATTTCATCTATTTTCTTTGATAATCTCTGTACTTTGTTGCAGTACTTTTACTATACTGATTAAAAACGATTATTATACAAACCTTTAGTCTACAATTTGAAAATTCATTGGAACGTGACAGTTAATTCTCAGTGATACATTGTTTTCTAAAATTGTGGTTACTAATGATGCACCGTAAAACTTTAAGACATGTCTTCATTTTCACTGGGAGTCTCAGTAAATGACAGCTATTATTATTCATATTTGTGTTTATATTTTCCTTTTTATCATACTATTTTAGACATATAATTCTTTCAAAACATTTTGCAGAGCTGTGATTTAAAAGCTCATTTCTTGAGTTTGATGTCCTGCAATGCATTCTGTCCATCCAATACAATACATTTTGTTACCTTGAAAAAGTAACTTAAATTCTATTAACTGAAAACACCTCATGACTTCAGTAGTGCTTACCAGAAGTTAAGATTAAAGCAAAATTAAATGAAATGATTTTTCTTTTACTTTCATTCTTGTCTTACAACAGGACTCACATATATATGAATTTTATTCTTAATATCTCAATAAATATCTTAGAGTACTTTCATTTAACAATGTCTCCTTAAACTGTGGCAATCACCATGGGAGAGAATTCATATCATTATGAACACAACAAATCAGTTAAGTACTTTGACCTACCATGCAGAACTTTTAAACTATGAATATGGATTTTTTTAAATCTCAAATGGCATGCCAGGTGAGTTTCTCCTTCTAGAGGAAAAAGCACATGTAGTACATAGATAAGAGGAGGAAAGGCAAGTCATCACCATCAAAATAAAATACTACTCTAATGTGCTTAAATGATCTCATGTGTCTATTCTGTTGTTTGGAAATGTACTCTTAAATCAGGAAATTAATAGCCAAACTACATATTGATGGACTTAATTAAAATATTCAAAAACTGAAAGAGTAGAATTATTATGTAAATATTAAATATTAAAATATAAATTTTCAAGACATATTATATTCTTCATGAAAAAAATCATCATTATAAGGAATGTCTACTGATTTTTAATTTCAGAGAGAAAATACATTGTGGAGATGTTTACTCTGAGAATGTGGGTAGGTATATCTTCTCTGAAAGAGGAAGAATTGAACTGTCAATCTTAAGGCATGAGGAAGAGAGAAGCACTTTAAACTGAGAGAACAGAGTGTGGCTTCCCTATCAGATGTGGAGCTTCAGGTTGTGATAGCTGCTGCTCAACATCTGTCTTGTGAGAAGTTTACACGGTGCCTGTCTCAGTGCAGGTTCTGATTAAGTACACATGTTGGATGCAGAACAAATATCAACATCAAAATGATTACTGTAACACAATATCAAATTTTCTAGCTTGTCACAAGCCTTAAAACAGATACAAACTAAACAGAAAGATTAAATAAAAGGCATTGCTGCCTATTTTAAAAGAATATACATGATTCATGAGGAAAACTGACTTTGAGAACAGAAGATCATTAACATAATACATTTGTTATCACAATTCATCACAATAATTGACTAATGAATATATACTCTAACAAAAATTATAATAGAAAACTGTGTTTTAAAATTTTAAAAAGGCATTTACCTGTTTCACACCCAGCATGAAGACTACAAGCAAATAATGAAACTAATTTTTATAACACAGAGATTGTTTGTTTTCAAACCATAGCAAAAAGAACATGTTACTTGAAAACATTAAAATATTTTTGTCAAATTGTAATCATTTATTAAACATCAGAAACAATAATGTTTTTTAGATACTATTGTGGACACTAAGGTGAAACCCTGTTTGCAATGTCATAGAAAATAAGGGATATCAGAAAATGGAATCCATCTGAAAATATAGAAATATAGCAGGAAACCACCATTGAAATTGGAACAAGGTTGACAACATCTCAATCATAAAAGATTCTCACATGTAATTAATAATTAAAAGATGAATGCAAGAAAAAGAATGCACCTCGAGACCATAATGTTGGGTGAAATAAATAAAACAACCATGCTTAAAATTCACATGGTTTCTCTTAGATGAGAAATTCAAAATAGAAATGAATGAAAGAACAAAACAAAGGATAGGTAATAGGAAACAGTGATAGAGACCTTTGGCAAAAGAGAAGATGACCAAAAGATGAAAGAAGGACAGGAGAAAGAGATGAAAAAAGAATGAAGATATGTTAGGTACACACAACAATGAATGCGAACATTATGTACTGCAAACATGTAGTAATAGAAATTAAAATTAAAAAGAAGTGTCTGATGGAAGACTACAACTTATCAGAAAGAGTGGTGAAAAGTTAAAACTCTCCAGGCTATAACACTTACTGAGCAGAGATTTTAGTTTCTAAAGAGTAAAAGAAAGAAGCAGAATAGCTAAAAAATGCAAGACTTAAAGGAAACCAAAATTGCTTCAAGATACAGACACTTCACCTCCATACACTAAGTATAGGGATTTCACAGTATCACTATTCTAGATGTGAAGCCCAGTGTCCACCTTGTTGCCCCTTTCCATCTTCCTCCACGCTCCCTCGCTAGGACACATTCTCCCCTGTGTCTGTCCCTGAAGCTTCCCATTCTACAAGCTCTGTCCCTAGGCAACCCACTTACCTTTTCACGGATGAAGACCACAGGGATGACAATGGGTGGCTACTGGTGTGTGTTTATTCTTCCTAGAGTGTAAGGATTTGACTCTGAGAGCGCCAAATTAAATAAAATATTTTGTGATCTTTTCAGTCTCCAATCAGGTCCCATGGGGATGAAAGAAGAAAACACAGTGGAAAATTTTCAGTCCATTTTGTGTGTATTAAGGTAACACCTATTAAGATTATTTAATTGCCTCCCAAAGAAACTCATTTTCTCTTTATTTTTTTTCAAAGTCACCAGGTTTGTTCTAGGATGTGTGTAATTTCTGTATGAAAAGTATTCCAGGAAAAATCTGTGGTACACATACTTGGAACTATTAGAAATTTTATGGATCATATTTTATCCACAATAATGCAAAGTATCAGAAGTTCTCTGTTGTCAATTTTTCTCAGTGCTTTTAGTTTTCACTTTTTTAGTTTAAAAACAAAACAACAACAAAAAAGAATAAAAATGACAGTACAGAATTTCAAAACAATGTAATAGTTAATATATTGCATATTGTTATCTTCAGAGCAGTTGTTCAGTTTACAACATTTAGGCAAAAATAAAATGATCAGTTGAAAAATGAAAGCACAAACTGTTCTTTTTGATGACTTTTTCCCTTCTTTATTTTCTCCTTTGCCCTATCCCAGTTGTTCTTTCTCATTTTCAGTTTTATTCTTTAACTGATAAAATAAAATCACATGTGTTTCTCACATGCAACCTGGTGTTTTGGAATATAATAAATTATGAAAGCATTTTCTAAAAAACTGTATGCATTACTTCATGTAGCTATCATTATTCTGTGGAGAATAGTTAACTAACATTAATTTAGAATTTTCCAACAATATGCCAGTAATATATTATCATTACTGGTAGTTAACATCCTTTGTAATTTATCTTTTACTTATTTTCATTAACATATATTTGGAATGCATAATGGCTGCATTCTAAATAGGGCATTGGTACATACACCCACAATTTCTTGACCATTTTTGCATTCACATGCTGCAATTGCCTTCTTCACCCCGCCCCCAGTTTCCTCCCATCCCACCTCAGTGTCTACGGGCTTCATATTCCTATTCCCTAACATGTCTCTTAAATTAGTAATTTATTAGTGGCCCTCATATTATAGAAACAATGTGATATTTAACCTTCTGTGGTCAACTTATTTCTCTTACTATTACTATAATTTCAAGATATATCTGTTTTCCTATAAAGGACTCAAATTAATGCTTCTTGATGATTGACTCATCTTCTGCTATATAAATATAGCACATTTCTTTATCCATACATTTGCTGATGTGTATATATTGGCTTCTTCCAATATTTAGCTATTATTAGTTGTACTATAATAAACATACTGTTATGGTTGATATATTGCATCAACTTGAGAAGCCTAAAAGTTTAGCTAAGTAACTCAGCAGCTTTACATTCTGGTGTGTAGAAGAGGAGCCACTACCACTCTAGAATATTGTTCAGTGCACCAATTGAGGTCAGAAGTTTAACTAAGTGATTCAGCAGGGGCTCAGGGTCCTTACTCTGTAAACATCCAAAACCTGTGAAAGAGGAGGGCACAGAGATGGCGTAAGTGCTACACTCAACCCAGGGGTCATAGCATACTTACAGTATAAGGGAGGAAAAAGAGGTTTGCTCTTCCCCACTTTTGCACCTGCTGCTTTTGCTGTCTTCTACTGCCATGAAGTGTTGTCCCTGTGTTATGCCTTCTTGCTTTGGAGTCAACTGATGGTGGAATAAAACCTCCACAAACTGTGAGCTAAATAAAACTGTCCTTCCTTAAGTTTGGGTGCTAGGTATTTTGTTCCAGCAAAGAGAGAAAAGTAACCAAGACACACACATATGCATTTATCACTGTAGTATGATGTCTTTAATTCTTTTAGGAAGACACCCAAAGAAGGTACAGCTGGAACTAATGGAATTTCTGTTTTCATACTGATTTCAAATTGTACTTGTACTAGGTTTCATCCCTCCAATGACATAGAAGTGTATCTTTTTATCTAGAACCTCATCAACATTTGCTGATTTTTTTTGAGTTCTTCACAGTAGCCCTTATTTCATTTTGATATTATTAGGTGTTTATAATACATGTTCACATTTCCTGTGGGAGGTTGGTACATGTGTATAATGCACCTTAATTCCTTTTTCTTGTCTTTTTCCTTTGCTCCCTTCACACTGCATCCATTTATTGATCCCCTTCCATTTTTTGTACATGTTTGCAGTACCCAATGCTTTTATTCATTGAGTGGAGTTGAGACTCATAAATAACATACTTTCCTACAAATGGCTCAGGTTTATCATTGTTTATCACAATGTAATACTCCATTGTTGTAAATATCATGCTTTCTTTAACAATTCATCTGTTGGTGAGCATATATGCCGCTTTCAAGGTTTAGTCTTTATGAATTGTGGTGCTGTAAACATGAGTACACATGCATCACTGTAATATGATGTCTTTATCTCTTTCAGGAAGATATCTGGAAGGGAAATTCCTGGGTGGAGCAGGATTTCTAATTTTTATTTTTTAAGGTTTCTCCATACTGATTTCCATATGGTTGCACTAATTTGTATTCCCATCAAAAATGTAGAAGAGCACCTTTTATCCCACAGCCTATCATTTGTTATTTTTATATATTGATGACAGTCATTCTTCTTTATTTTAAAGAGAATAAAACTAAACAAAACACAACAGAATAAAGCTAATCAGAATAGAACAATGAAATTGATATGGGACTTCAAAACAAAATAGGAAATTAACAGCCAGGTGTGGTGGAGCAGGCCTTTAATCCCAGCACTCTGGAGGCTGAGGTAGGAGGAGTGTTGTGAGTTCGAGGCCGGCTTGGGCTACAATGTGAACACAAGGTCAACCTGAGGTACATAGTGCGACCCTGCTTCAAAAAACTAGGGCCAGGAGTTTGGCTCAGTGTCTTAAGCACCTGTCTGGCAGGTGCGAGGTTGTGAGTTCAATCCCCGATGCCACAAAAAAAAAAAAGGTAATTAACAATGGTTACTGCCTTCCCTTTTTAAATGTTTCCTCTCCTTTCACTTTCATAATATCTATGGTACATTTTGGATCCCAGTTCTTTCAGTAGTAAGAGCCAATGTCAATGTTGTTTTAATTTAAAT
>RJWM01051137.1:0-10528 GCA_004363535.1 Dasyprocta punctata
TATACTCTAGAATTCTACAGAATTTCTGCTCCCCCACCAGTTTTCATAATAAAATATGGTTTGAGTTCAAGATGCATAAATTTGAGTCAATTTTGATACATTTTTAAAGCATAAAAGTGGTAAAAGTGACCTTACTCATGTTTGACTCTTACCTATTTAACATGATAAATTCTATTAGTAGTTATACAAATTTTGATCCATTATTTTACTTGAAGAAAATTGAGAAAGATGTATTTCTTTTTACCAAAGGACAGAGTTTCCCATTATTTCTTTTACTTCGGTGCTGCAGTAGTCATGCACAGTGTTTCCGGTGGCCAAATGCCTCTAAGTTACTTAGAGTTTGTGAGCAGGGCCTTTGGCATGTTTCCTGAGCCTTCTTTGTCTCTTGGATTGAATGTTTCCTCCAGGCACCCAAGTTGTAAGTGCTCAATTTAAACATTCATTTTCCAAGAGCTTATTAAACTCTGGATAAGTGTCAGACTTTTTTCTGTGCACTGGGGAAACAATAAGTAGGCAAATTCCTTCCCAGGCCTTAGTATTGGGGATTGAGCTCAGAATTTTGACACTAATGTGGATCCCCAGATATTTATGTATTTCTGTATTTCTGCATCTCTGTGTCTCTGTATCTATTATTTATCTATCAAGACAGGGTCTTGCTACGTTGCTCAGTTCCCTAGGCTGAGCTCATACTTAGGATTCTCCTGCCTCAGCATCTCAGAATGCTAGGATTACAGGTATTCGTCTCAGGCCTTGCTTCAAATCCTCTTCATCCAAAACATAAACTAGGGAAATAGCATTTGGCTTCATAGTCTATCAAGATGAAGAAAAAATGTCTCCCCTGAGAATTCTTAACCACAAACACAAACTGAGGTTTCTAGTTGAACTTCCATTATCAATGTGTCCTTCTCATGCACACAGAAACTGAAATTAAGCAAAAAGTAGTCCCAAGATAGTGATACCATTATAAATGCATGATCATGTGCAATACCTATCCAGAGGCAAACATTTTAATGCTAGGTCTACAAGTAAATTTCCACTGGAAAAAATTATAATTTCTTAATTTAAAAATACTAGGTAGATTTTCAAGATAGAAACACTCCTCCCCATAAATGACAATGAATAATTGCATAATTATGAAATAAACCCCAAAACCCTGTACACATCAGCATTCATTGATACAAAATGTTAAATACTTCAATATTTTAATAAATAACATAAGCAATGATAGAATGATGATTAAACAGAAAACTATAAATATTTAGGGGTAGTTACAAAACCTAAAATACAGAGTTTTAAAACAATTTAAGAATGTAGTGATTGGAATAATATATATGCATTGCATGAAATGAACAAATACGAAATTGATGAAAAATCAAATTAAATTAGTATACCAGAAAATAGAGCAGAAAAATAGTTCAGATGCAGTGTCAAGAAATAAAAATCAGAAGTTACAATGATTAATAAATCAGCCATGGTGGTACATGCCTATAATCCCTGCATTCTGGAAGACTAAGACAGGAGAATCTCAGGTTCAAGCCCAGCCAAGGCAACTTAGTGACTTAGAAAGCCTGTGCCTCAAAAATATAAATAAATAAATGAATAAATAATGAATAAATAAAAAATCAGGGCCAGGGATGTAGCTCAGTATGAAGGCCCTGAGTTCAATCCCCAGTAGCACCAAATAATAAAATGAAATAAAAAATAAGAAATAGACAAGTGAGAGTCTTTGCTACATATTTAGGTAGCACTGAGAAATTACTGATTAAGACGATAAATATGGAGAAAAAGAGTAAGGAGAGGCATCCTGGCTGGAGGTGGTCACTGGGATGTGACCTGGAAGGATATATTTTTGTCCTTTCTTCCTTTTTGTCCTTCTTCCTTCTCAATCTGCCTCCCATAAGATGAAGAGCTTTTCTCCACTGGGCCCTTCTGTTATGATGTTCCTGACTTAAAGAAGCTAACCATGGACTGAATCCTTCGAAACTGTGAGCAAAATAAACCTCTCCTTAAATTGTGGATGTCAACTAGCTTTTTCAAGAGCCAAGAAGGTTACTAATACAGAGAGTGGCCAGTATTAAATTAGTCATTAAATTTGTAGGAAAACATTAAATTATCTGGAGATAAACTACAAAGGCTTGGGGAAAAATTATGGAACTCTAAGCTTTAATGTCTAAGTGTAAGAGAGATGCCATAAAATTAGGATTGCCAGAGAGACCTGTACTACTAAAATATTCACAGAACCTATGCCAGGTTGGCCTAGTGTGATAGAAACCAAGAGAGTTGCAAAAGAAAAGAAATAGAAACATCAATGTGAGGAAAGAGAAATACCCTCTGATTTTAGTAACCTGGAAGTGTTTGATGTGTTTATTGACATTGCTTCAGTTGTATAGATTGAAGAAATAGCCACACTGGATTAGTTAAGAGGTTAGAGGAAAATAAATAAATGTGGACAGTAAGATGGAAGTTTAATAAAAAAGTGATTTGTAAGTAAGGCTAGCAAATAACCAAACACATAAGTTTTAGTGTTTATTTTTAAAAAATTTTTATTAGCACATTATCTTGGTTACCCTTCTGTCACTGCTGAGACAAAATTCTCAACACCTAAAATTAAGGAAGAAGCCGGGCGTGGTGGCGCACGCCTTTAATCCCAGCACTCGGGAGGCTGAGGTAGGCGGAGCATTGTGAGTTCGAGGCCGGCTTGGGCTACAACGCGAGCGCAAGGACGGCCTGAGCTACACAGTGAGACCCTGCCTCAAAAAACCAGGGTCGGGAGTTTGGCTCAGTGCCTTAAGCGCCTGCCCTGGCAGGTGCGAGGTTGTGAGTTCAATCCCCGGTGCCGCAAAAAAAATAAATAAATAAAATAAATAAATAAATAAATAAATAAATAAATAAAATTAAGGAAGAAAAGATTTACTTAGCTCACAGTTTGTGGAGGTTTCAGTCCATAATCAGCTGGACCCAAGGTAGGGTGGCATGGTATAGGGGCAACACTTCAAGGCAGCAGAATACAGCAAAAGCAGCAAGAGCAAAAGAAGGGTATAACATCTTCTTCCTGCCCTCCTCTTGCATAGGCTCAGGATGTTTACAAAGTGAAGACCGTGACCGCCTGCTAAGTCACTTACCTAAACTTCTAAGCTTCTCTAGTTGACTCAGTGAACAGCATCCTAGAGTGGTAAGGGCATGACCTTTACCTGGGAGGATCTAGAACTGCTGAGTTACTTAGTGAAGGTTTTAGGCTTCTCAAACTGACACAATGTATCAACCATAAAACATTTGTTTGCAGAATGCAATGTTTATATTCCTTGTGTGCAGTTGGTGCATGTACATGACTTATCTTATTTCCCTTATTCTTCCTCTTTCCCTCCCCTCCCTCTCCTCTTCCTCCATCTCTTGATCCCCCCTCCCATTTAAGAAATGTCTATCTCCCTACTTCCTATTATCTATCCTTTATTTTGTTCCTTATTAATAATTTGCATTTTTTGTATAAGTGAAACCATGTGATATTAATATTATGGTCTCATTTTACTATAAATAGCTAAAGTCCATCCTTCTTCATGGCAGAGCCCTACTCCAATGTGTGTGAATACCATATTTTCTGTGCCCATTCACCTGTTGATGGACATACAGATTGCTTCCAAGTCGAGTGTTCCTGTAATATGATGTCTTTAACTCTCACAGTAAGATAAGTAGAGGGGGAATAGCTGAGCAGAATGGAATTTCTAGCTTTAGCTTTTTGAGCAATCTCCATACTGATTTCCAGAGTGGTTATACTAGTTTCCATTCCTGCCAACAGCACTGAAGTGTGATTTTTTTCCCTGAAGCCTTGTCAGCATTTGTTATTATGAATAATCAAGTAACATTTGAGGAAGACTGCTTGAATAATAAACCTGATTGAATGAGTTGTTTAACTTGTAGCCAGAGGTTGTATTAAGCTTTTGGAGCAAGACATGGGACTGGATATCTGAGATAAAATGAAAAAGAAATTCATTGAAGATGAACAGGAAATCAGAAGAGACATTTGTATCCCTCCAAGATGGTCCTCAATGATCTGTGATCTCTGCCTTTCACAACTTGGTATGTTTTCCTTCCATACTGAATTATGGTTGGCATATGGGACCGTTGTATACTGTGGGAGTCACAGAGTGACTTCAGATGTGTAACTACATTTGTACTACTGCCCCTCTTGGATGATGCACACTTAAAAGCTAGTCATTTGCCTGGAGGATCATCAAGCAGCTCTCTAAGGAAGTCTGTGAGTTGAGAGACTAATGTCCTATGCCAAAGGCAAGCAGGAACTTATCAGCCATGTAAGGGTGCCTTATCATCAGTGGATTCTTTAGCTCCAACCACACTTGCAGATGACTGCAGTTTCTAGCTGACTTCTGCGTGAATCTTAAGATAAATTCCAAGCCAGAGCCACCCAGCCAAGTCATGCCCTAATTTCTTCCACAGAGTATGAAACACAGTAAATGATTCATTAGCATAATAGGTCACAATGCTTTAGAGTAACATCACATAATGACTGCTAAAAAAGGATATCCATGCACATAACATAGCCACATTGCATTATCATAGGGAATAAATATGGGGAGGAAAACAGTAAAGTTGCTTCCTAGATTTTTGAAGTATATTAAACTTTTAGCAAGATTATTGAAGGGAGCAAAAACATGAGGCAGGGAGTGATATTTTCATGAAAACAAGCCAATTTTCATTAAGTGCATGTGGTGAATTAACTAATAGTCAATTTGTAACACCCAGTTGAACTGCATCAACGTGGCACTGGGTGTGGAAGGCCCTCCTGAGGATTGTTGCCAGCAACATAAAAAGTGGACTGGAGAGGAAGATGTGCTGTTGATTCTCCTGGAGAGGCTTGTTACTTTAGTTTTCTTGATATAAACTCAGGTGTTCTCATCATCTGAGGAGCGTGGCACCTCACTGTCACTTTGGATGGTTATGATTCTTTTCAGAGGGGCTCTGTCCTTACCTTGAGCATCAGTTACTGGCTCCAGTGCAGATCCCTCAGCCTGCTGTCTCAGATTCTTCATTCTAAGCTAGAAATTGCAGACTTTCCAACACTGACCTTTGAGCCTTCCCAATGCAGATTCTTGGTACAGACTTGCATGAGACATTGTCATGGGCTCTAGGACTCCAGTTGGACTTGTGGGGGCGATTGCCATGGGCTATAGGTCCTCAGCTGGAGCTATGCAGGACATTGCCATGGGATCCAGGCCCTCAGATGGATTTTTTGGGACTCTAGTGTGTACGCGGATCTCCTGTTCTCTTTGCATTTGACTTTTTGGGTGAATATTTTAAAAATAATCCTATAAATTGTGTGTCCTGTTTTAAATCTTTTCCCTTGTAAACTCTGACTACAACAGTGAGTATCTTGATAATTCAGCACACTTCTGTTTTCTTAGGTTAACTACAGTTTAGAAACTCCCCAAACTAAAGCAGCCTTATATTCCTTTTTGGATGAACAGATTAAGTACTGATATTTGCTTTCTTTTAAAAACATTTATCAAAAATGAACACATTTATATTTTCCCTAATATTCTCTTATCTCTGAAGACAAGATCAGACCAAATAATAGATAATATAGGAGAACTTGTGCTAAGTTTTTTGGTATGCTAGTAGTTTAATTTTAATTTATACACTGAAAGGATGTATTTTCCTGACTGGCTCAAAAAGAATGTCAGAGAAAGAGCAACATTCACACCTGAGTTCTTGACATAAGCCTGTGAGAGTGGATTCTTGCAAAAGTATGAGGCAATCAGAGTAGAGAATCCTGGCATGAGAGGAGAGTGGAGATTTGGGACTGGAAACTACTTTATCATGAGGATATTTCCCACTAGGGAAGCCCTTACCGTGGTTAGTTATTTTAGTACCTGTGCTCTTTTGAATTAAAAAAAATTCCTTTGATTTTTAAAATAATCTAACACATGTAGATTTTAGTTGTAAAACTTGTCACCATTTTTATCAATTGAGTATAATAAAAGCACCCCTTTATCCTTGTACAGCAAGCCTCTTTCATAACTTTCTGAAGATAATTATATGCCTCAGAATTAATATGTTGCAAAGATTGATGAATGAAAGACCAAAAACAAATTCCAGCATTTTTAAAGGCAAAAGTATCAGAAAATAAAAGTCAAGGGCAAACAAGTGTTTCACATAAAACATTTTTACATAATTTAAAGTAAGTTTTAATGACTGTTCTTCCCTCCAAAAACCAAATACTCATTAAAATGTAAAAATAAACTAACTTGTTTTAAAATGTTATCAGTGAAAAAAATAAAGGAGAGAAATTCATTTCACAAGCAACATAATGAAGGAATAAGGGACAGGGAAGAAGGGAATGACTCTGCTGTTTACAGTTAATATTTCTGCTGCAACTATATTTACTGTCAGTGTGGGAATGATGGATTAATCTTGAAGACCTTCACCATATGGCTTTGAGAAAGGAGTAATCACCTGAGAATTTATGAAAGAGTCTTTGCTAGAATTGATAGCAATTATTTCATGATTATGTCAGAAAATATTTACAAGAATAGGCAAACATTGCACATTAATTTAAAGCAAATTTGGAAAGAGTGCGCATTTAAATGAAGTCTAATAACAAAAGGAGAGGTAAACTTTTGTGTCTGTAACAGGAATTAAGTAAACATTTTTAGAAATTTCTGTCACAGAATACAACTGAAAAGTGTGTGAGAGATGTTATTTTTTTCCCAGGGGACTCAAAAGAAAATAAACAAGGATTTTTAAAAAATGCCTATTGAAAACATAGTTTATATACAAAATGAGACACAGATTAAGATGTGAATTTTATTATCGTTGTTCCCAGGGACCTTTTCATACAACTATAGAAAGACATAGAAAGAATTAAAAAGAGACTAGGACCAAATAAAATAAACAACATCCTGGAGAGTACGAAGACAGAATCTATCAAAATAGCACGTACCTTAGTCTGTTTTCTATTGTTATAACTCAATGCTTGAGGCTGTGTAATTTATATAAAGGAGATCTCTGCTTAGCTCTGGTATATTTAAGTCACAGTTCTGGATCCTGGGAAGTCTAAGAACATAGCACTGCCATTGGCACAGTATTTGGTTTGAGCCTTCTCGTTGGATCATGATATATTGGAGGGCATCGGATACATAACAAGAAGTTAGAACTAGCTTTCCCAAAATATTTGAATTTTATGACTTAATATCTCATTTATTCACCACCCCACAAATGGCTTAACCCTTCAGGAAAACAGAGCCCTCTCAGGCAGGACTCAGTCTCCTCTCCACTTTCAAATATCATTAGATGATGATTTGGGGGACTGTCTTGATTACTTATCTCATTTCTGAGACAAAATACTTGACCTCCAAAGTTAAAGAAGGAAAGGTTTATTTAGCTCGCAATTTCCCGAGTTTTTCAGTCTGTGATTGGTTCCAAGGTAGGATGGTGTGGCAGGCAGGCACTGCAGAGGAGAAATAGTCTGTGGTGGGAAGAAAGTAGCCAATCAGCAAGAGATAGACACAGCTCTTTCTGTTCTTTATATGTTAACCAGGCTACTTAGGGTGGGTGGCACTCACAGCATTAATCCTAGTGCCCTTAATCCTGGCATTGCACCTTGAATCAATTTCAGCATCACACACTCTATATCCAGCCACCCCTGGAAAAGCTCCATCTATGACCACAAAAGGCTTTGGGGAGACATCTAGATGCAAGTCATGATATTTCACCCCTGGCCCCCAAGACTCATACATATCTGTTTATACAAAAGTCATTTAGTCCATCTAAGAGAGTTGCCAAAGTCTTAACAGTGTCAGTATTGCTGAAAAGTCCAAGTCCTAAGTCTCTTCTGAAATTAAAGCAAACTCTTAGCTGTGAGCCCTTGTACAAATGAAAAGAAAGTTAACCATTCCCAATATTTGATGGCACACAATAGACATTTCTATTCCAAAGAATACAAATAGGGGGATACAAAGGAATGGGACCAAAGAAAGGCGAAAACTTAGCATGGCAAACTTCAGGTCCTGTAGTTTCATGTGCAGCATCACTGGCAATCTGTGGCAAGATGTGAGCTCCAAAGGGCTTAGGTGGCTCCACTCTTACAGCACTACAGGTGGGTGCAGCTCCCATGGGTTTTCCCTGGGGATGTCTCAGCTCTTTCCTTGCAGTTTCCCTCAAATGATCCACCTTTGTGACTTCTCAAACTTCCAGGATCTCTATTGCACCTTTGACTTCACCCTTACAGATTCACACACTGCTGTCTCAGGGGCACATTGCCTGGCCCCCAATGCCTGCTTCTTGACCCTACCATGTTTGTATTCTGCATGCACCTAAAACAAGCACCAAGTGAATGATGCTAAGATTTGCCACCAGCTGGAACAATAGCCCAACTTCTTTCTCTCTTGACTGCAGGGTTCAAGTGCCAAAGAACCAAATCCTGAGGAACAACTTTCCTAGGCTTTCACCATTCTGGAATTTGATGCTTTGGGGTGCTCTTCTCCAAGCAAAGTCTTTCACCTTTGCAGCCCTGAGACTGCAGAGGTTGATGTCCTGTTGGTTCTTGTCATGGCCTCAGGCCATCTTTTCTATTGTCTTCTGAAATACTTGGTCTTTTCTTGCCAGTCTCTTCAGAGACAATTTTCTCCTCTCTTCCATCCTTGCAGACTGCAACTTTAATGGAGCTTCTTTTCTGGCCAAACTCCCAATTCATTTCTCTGGGATCTTGGCTCTTGATTTTAAACATAAATCTGGCTAAAATTCCCCAAATGTAGCCATGCCACAGCCTCGAAATTCAGTTGCCTTGAAATTTCTTCTGACAAATTAATTAGTCTGATGCTCTTAACCTCAGTCTCAAAGAAAATCTCTGGAAATGAGTAAAATACAGACAAATTTTCAGCCAAGCCATAATACACATTGTCTGTGGAGTCCAACAACCAACCAGTGCAGTCCTTCTTCCTATCAGGAACCTCCCTACACCATGAGAATTTCTATCAGGATTCTGGTCATCTGAGCTCAGACTAGAATCCCTCACCAAGTACAGCCCCAGACACTCCAGCTCTACTTTTTCAGTCAGCATCAGCATCTTCAAACCTTTCATAACTCTTTCCCTTCCCACAAGCCAGCTCCAAAGGGTCCTAAAATGCATGGTTAAGTACAGTCACAGCAATAACCCCACTGTTCTGGTACTGCCCCAAAATTATTTATTTATTTATTTTTGCCTTTTTGAGACAGGGTTTCACTATGCACTTCGGGCTGACCTTGAAGTCACTTTGTAGCTCAGACTGCCTTGAACTCACAACAATCCTTCTGCCTCAGCCTCTTCAGTTCTGGGATTATAAGCATGTGCCACCATGTGTGGCTCTGTCACCAAATTCTGTCTTAGTTATTTTTCTCACTGCTGTGACAAAATATCCAACACCCTAAGTTGAAAGAGGAAATGTTTATTTAGTTCAGTTAGTAGAGATTTCAGTTCTTAATTGGCTGACTCCAAGACAGGATGGAAGATAGGCATCACAGAGAAGAAACAGTTCATGGTGAGCAGAGGGTAGTAAAACAATGAGGGACAACTACAGCTCTTTCTATCCCTTATATCTTATCCAAGCTACTCAGGGAAGGCAGTATCACACTGTTAATTCTAATACCCTTGGTCCTAGCGTTGCACCAGATTCAATCCCAGCATCACACACTCTAGATCCAGCCATCTCTGAAAAAGTCTAGCGTATAACTGCTTGAGGCTTTGGGGGGCATCAAGGCAAGAGCCATAACAGAAGACTAAGTTTCCAATGTGTGTACTGTAGGAGACAAACAGTGAAATTCCATGAGAAATAAAGATAATATGTAACTAGAAACATGATTATTTATTGTTAGTATTTTAATGTCCTGTAATACTTCTTGAACTGAGTCACCTGCCATTGAGAAACATCCTGCTTTGTGTGCAGCTCTACCCTAATATCGTTCATGTGTGCAAATGGCTCAGCTCAGACCCTAACTATCCAGTTTATCTCTGTAACTTGAGTTTTTAAAACTATATCCTTTATTAAGAATAGAAATTTATTCTTCCTAGGTTTTAAATATAACTCCCTTTAAGCAAGAATGAGGTGCTATAGTTTATACATTGTGTCAACTTGAGAAGCCTAGAAGCTTAATTAAGGCAGCAGCTTTACATCCTGGGATATAGAGCACAAACAGTTACCTGGCCATTGTGTCAATTTGAGAAGGTCAGAAGTTTAACTGAGAGAGGAGGGAGCCAGGGATCTTACTTTGTAAACATCCTCATCCTGTGCAAAGGAAGGCAAGGATGTTTGTGGATGCTACACCTACCCTGGCGGGGGCGTGTCCTGTGTACTATATAAAGGAGGAGAAGAGGCTTGCTCTTGCTCCTTTTACTTTGGCTGCTTTTGTTCGGTTGCTGCCTTGAAGTGCTGTCCCCGTGCCATGCCACCCTGCCTTGGAGCCAGCTGATTGTGGACTGAAACCTCCAAAAACTGTAAGCTAAATAAACCTTTCCTTCCCTAATTTTGGGTGTCAAGTG
>RJWM01051138.1:0-10528 GCA_004363535.1 Dasyprocta punctata
GCCTCCTGAGTGCTGGGATTACAGATATGCACCACCATGCTCAGCTAAAAATAGTGAACTATTAAAATAAGCAATTCACTTCCTCAAACTCTCTTTGAAACAAAAAATTAATAATTCATAAAAATTCAAAGATATCGATAATTTTCTTTTGCCTACTGCAGAATAGAACGGAATGGATTTTAAAAATTTATTTCTAATATATTTTAATATAACTGATTCAGGTCAAATATTGAATTTTGAGGGAAAAGCATCAAACTGTCATAGTGTTTACCCCATTAAATTTGCTAAGAGACAAGACAGTAACTGTATAGATTCCTGCTAGAACCCCAGGCAATGTGTCTAGCAATGTGACTGGTCAAAGAACACCATAGGTAAAGTTATTTGACTTTTATATAGCCCATAATTATACATGCAGGGAACATCAAATGCAAAACTAAACACCAAGACATTGATCGTTCCTTCCAACTACTTAAGCTCGTTATTCAACTGCACTTTAGCATGCATCAAAATAGTAAGTACCTAGAAAAATAGTTCAAGCTGCTGGGCCAAGCATGTTTTACCCTGACTGGTCACCTACTTCCTCTATTCCTTTTTTCTTTTAGGTAGCACTTCGGAGCCCAGGGCACTTAACAAATGTTTGCTCTTTCTCTCAAATGCAAATGATTCAAATTCAGTAGAAATCAGATTCAATTAAACATCAAAATCCACCTACATCTATCTCATTAGCTATCAGTTAGTAACTCTTCCGGATCCACATCCCTATTAAGATTAAAGTTCAATTAGTGTGACAAAGGCAAGTATTTTTCTTTTTAGCAACTCCTTGTGGAACTCCTTCCTACGCTCCTAGTGACATTACGAACTCGGTCAGCAGAAAGGGTTTTCAGCTTTTGCATGCTGTTCACAGAGTTTGGGGCAATTTTCCTCTACTTTGGAGTAATTCTAGTTACAAAGATGTCTGGGAAGAAATCCTGAAATGTTACATTTCCCCAGTTTATCTACAAATAAATAAATACTTGGTTTCAGTACAAATCATAGCTAAACAGCTAAGGTTGTGTGTGTGTGTGTGAAACTTTTAACAAATAATTTTATATGCAAAGCAAATCATTACACATAGCAGATGTGCACTAGGAATGGTCAACGTTTTTCATTTTGTGTTTATAACTTCCACTTAGAAAATTGTATCTCCACCTGATGCAGGAAAAATGCAGTTTTTTTCTATCTATATAATGATGCAGTGTCATATTGGCAGGTCTATGGGATTGTTTTCCCCCAGAAATTTTCACTTGCTAGGGTCATTTTCCCCTACAAGAAAGTGATTTTAAAAAGTGGTGCCTGAAATCTTGGGCTTACCCAGAAATCAGTTTTATACCTCCAGAAATCAGAGAAATTAATCTCAATGCCTATTTAATCTTTATATCGGGGAACAGGTTTTTGTTGGGCAACTATTTTTCCAGATCTTTATTCATTTTCAGAATGTGTTCTGTTCTTAATTTTTAAAAGAAGTGAATTTTTTTCTGAAGAGTTATTCACATAACATGTATAGCATACATGATTGTTACAATTTAAATCCACATAAACACCAGAAAGCACACTCTAGTAAAAAATCTATCTAAAGTTTATTTAATCTGGTATAAGTGTAGCTACTCTTACTTTCATTGGGGTTCCATGTGCATGGCCAACCCTACTCCACCCTTTCACTTTCAGTCTGTGTATCCTGGAGGCAAAAGTAAGTTTCTTGCGAGAGCCATATAGTTATTTTTTTTTATCCCTTCTGTCACTCTATGACTTTTGTCTGGTGAATTTAATCCATTTACATTTAAAGTAAATATTTCTAATAATATTACAATGCTACAGCCATTATGTGACTTCTTTCCTACTTTCCTATAGTTCCTTCCTTTATGGTTCCTTCTCTTGCAATTTTCCTTTGTCATTAAATGATTTACTCTAGTAGTGATTCCTTCTTTCTGGTCATAGTTATTAGTAGCAGCAGCAGCAGCTGCAATAGTTTTCATTTCTCACTAATCATTTTTGATTTATCTATTATATATCTTTCTTGCTTTGTGGTTACCTTGAGGCTTAAAAAATATCCTTTTGATTATTGCAAGCTATTTTGAAATGAGAGCAACTCAACATGATGGTAAAAACCAGAAATGAACAGAAGAATATAAGAAATGTATTAAGAAAAATTCTACATTTCACTTTACCCCACATTTTGACTTGTCAATGTTCCATTTTATATGTTTCTATATTATTTCTTAACTTTCCAACGTAATTATTTTTTGTTGATTTGATTTTTAGTCTTCATACTAAAGATATGAATGGTTTATATACTGTGCTTACAATATTATTCTGAAGCTGTTTGTATAATTAACTCCTACCAGTGAGTATTAATGTCGGTTACTTGTAAGGCAAGTAGAAAACAGGAATGTGTGATGGAATCGCTTCACTGGGTAGCACAGGACAGATTAAAGTAGGAAGCTAGGCTGTGTGCTTGCTGATACTGTGCTGTTCAAGAAAGAAAGACCTTAGAAAGACTCATAGGCCAGCACTATATTCCACTGTATTCTCCAAAAAGGGAAGCAGTTACAGGTTGCTGAACTAATACCAGTAGTGAGCAAAGATGCTAACACTGACGAACTGAAATGGCATGTCAGGATACAGCGAACAGTCTTATTTTCTCAGTGCCTTTCCTTGCTGGTTTAAACTATCATCTATCTTACAGACTGAGAAACTCTAAAGTGAGGCAAAGCAATTGTCTTCTCTGATGTTCGAGAATGAAGGAAAGTCTTGGCTGTAGACAGACATATTTTATTTTAGGAAAGTGGAATGATCTCATTCTTTAAGTCATCTGAAAAGCATGCTAACATATTTCAAATAATATTTTAAATGAACTTAGATACTGCATTGTAAGAAAATAATTGCTAATTTTTCTTCCCTAAACTTAGTTAAGAGATTTATGAATTTGTTTTTTATACATTCATATGCTTAATAAAATAATATAGAGAAATTGGTAATAATCAGTTTTTACCTAATGTCTTAGCATCTTACACAAAAATTCTGTTATTGAAATAAAATACTAAGTATAAGAATGCTGATGACAGAACTACATTTAAGATAGGAAGTTAAGATAGAAGACTGCAACAAAATATTTTAGCTGAAACTCAAAAATTACCTTATTATTTTATTATTATTAAGATTTGAATTGAGTCATAATCAAGTAACTGAATTGCTCTTTTGCAATGTTAAATGTTTTTATAGTCTCAGTGATTATATGATGCCTGATCTCTGATACTTGGACATGAATGAGATAGTTCTTGTATTAGTGTTTATTTTTTAAGATAAAAGTTTTCTAACGATATGTATACATTTTACAACATACAGTTGATATCTGTATGCTATATGATACTACATAATATATAGGCCCAGTTCTGGTACCAATTTTCTATTAGTCAAACTTCTATTGGTGTCATCAAATACCTGAGAAATTCAACTTATTTCAGGAAAGGCTTATTTTGATCCATCACTTGAGAGGCTTCAATCCATGGTTATTTCACCTCATTGCTTTGGACATGCAGTGGTATAGAACATCTCGGTGGAGCAAAGACCCTCCCCTCATTGTTGCCAGGAAGTAGTAGGGTTGGGGGACCAGAGGCCTCAGAACCCCCTTCAAGCGCGTGCCACCAATGACCTACCTTGTCACCAGGCCCCATCTTCTCACTTTCCATCACCACCCAGTAATACCAGAGCCTGCTGAACAAGCCCGGGGCATGGGAGCCTTTGGGATATTTAAGATAGAAACCACAGCAGAGGTCAATAAAAATTTCTACAATTACGAATTCCTATTAACACTGTGTAGTGTTCAAAATCACACAGTCAAGAATATCAGAATGCAATTTCTTCATCGTCTAGCACTTATCTCTCCCTCTTCTGACTTCTGGGCGAGCATAGCACTGGAGGTACAACAACCTACAATCATTATGAAATAAACTTGCTTTTAGTCTCCCCCACTCTCCTTTGTAGGTATTTGAAAAATACTGATTAAGTTTGAGAAATGACTATTGAGTAGGGACTCTAGTTTTATAACTGAATCTACCTTCTCAATAATCATGGATGTTTTGAATTTGTTTTAATTTTTTGTTTCACTTTGCCCAAGGTAGACCCAATGAGATCCTCACCACTACAAGATCCTTCACAAGTATGTTTCACCTGTCATTCTACTTTATTTCTATAGACTTATGAATTATTAACCAGAGATAAAGATCAATTTGGTTTTATTTTGTTCCATTTTGTTTTATGGTTCAAGCACAAGTTTAATGGACTGACTTTCCATTTTATTTCTAGAAATCTCATGATTCATCATCTATAAACTAAGGTGCATACTTAAGTCATTTGGTTATTGGAGGCATAACTGCAACAGAGGTCCAGTTGGCTGCTATGCTAACAATCATACTATGTGTCTGGAAGTTATGTATATGCACTTAGCACATTCTCGCTGAAATCAGAAAGTTAACATCTGTATTCATTCTCTCCAATAGTCCTCTCTGAGAAGAAATAAGTTGTTTTTAAAATTATTTAGCCTCCTCTCCACCTGTGAGCCAGCTGGAGCATGGAACCAGGAAACCAGGAAGGAAGCTCAGTCCCCGCCTGTGAGCCGACTGAGCCGACTAGTACATGGGCTGAAGAGAGAAGATTAGCCCCTTACTCCACCATGAGCAATCAGCTGATTTGGAGGAACTATATTGCTTGATAAACTTTGCAAGCCTAAAGTCGAGCAACTATTTAGAGGACAACCATATGCAATATAGTAACTATTGTAGATTTCCTACTGTCTTATCACTGTTTTGATTTGTTTTTCTCTGGTTCTGTTTTATTCCCCTTAAAATTAAATAAAAAATACGTAGCCATCATATTCCACAATCCAATTCTCAAAACCTGGCATTTTGGGAACCACTGGGTGAGACACAGCAAAATAGCACTTCTTTCTCATGATGACGTTAGGCACTCAACAACAGTTGTCTGACAGCCAACCCAGGCCATGTGGCCCAACGTTTCATATGAAAGGATGCGTTCACTGATGTGTTTGTAATAGTATCACCATACTGCGGCCCAATAACGCCACAAACCTGAATGCTTAAGCAGCACACATTAAGTGACAGTGTCTGTGTTTTGGGAATCTGAGCCCAGCTTTGCTGCGTCCTCTGCATCGGGTCTCACAAGGCCGCTGGGAGCACTGGTTGGGCTCAGGTTTCTCTCATCTGAGACTCATTCAAGGCGAGATCCATTTCCAAACTCACGTGACTGGGGCAGCATTCAGCTGCTGGAGACTGTGAGACTGAAGCTGAGAGCATCTTATTGGCAGTTCTCAAATCCTAGAAGGCAGGCCTTAGGTCACCCTATAGTAAGAGCTTATTATAATTACCTCTTCAATGCCATTACTTGGAGAAAAGGCAAGAAAAGAAAACTGATACAGAATAGGCAAAAAGATTAAGAGTTAACGAGTGCAAATTTAACACAGAAATACATTTTTGAAAAGAAAGAGAAATAAAAGAAATGAGAAGAGAAAGGAAAAATAAGGGGAAAAAATGCAATAGAAGAAATGGAAAATTCCAATTAAATTTATTTATTTATTTTTTACAAACAAAATCAGGATTAAAAAACCATTAAAGAGGGAAAGACAGCAAAACAACACAACACGACAGAAGCAAAAGCAAAAGTGAACAAAGTAGGATCGCGATTCTCCTTGAGGGTATTTAATATGAAGACGTCTCTTTCTCGGCTGTAGCCAGCTAGGCCAACCTGGGTCAGGCAGGCCGTGTGCTGAGCTCAGCTCCCCGCGCTCTCTGCAAGCGCTAAGGAAGAGTCGTCCGCGGCAAGGCTGGATGCACACCCGATACCTCCGGGTTTGTACCCAGGGGTGGCCATGAGCTGTAGCTGCGGGAGTCTGCCAAGCTTCCTGCTCGCCTAACTTTTGGACTGGCCTCGACTGTGGGCCCTGGGTCCTGAGATCCGGTCAGTGCCCCAGGACATGACTGGCAAGTGGCCAAGCAGTAACAATGCTGTGCAGAGGGCAGGGGCCTCTGAGCCTCCAGCTCTGTGCTGTGGGAAGGTGGGGGCACAGAGCTCCCACTGCCCCAGCCCCGGCAGCCCACACACAGCTGGCCTCTTCCTCATCAGAAGGTTCCCTCTGTGCTTTTCAGTGGAAGCTGCCTATGCTTCCCGCTGTCCAGCAGGAAAAGCTGCCCTTTCCACAGCCAGGGTTCTTAGCTGGTTTCATCACAGTCTCTGTTTTCCTGGGTGTACACTAGGTCTCAGGTAGGCACCTTCTGATGCCTTAAAGAGAAGTGACTCTTGCATTTTGGAGATGAAGGGATTTTTGCTCTCTTGGGAAGCTTGTCTAGATAATGGGATACTTGGTACAACGGCTTCCTGTCATGGCACTGTCTGAGTCTTCCAGGAGGTGGTGGGACTTTGTGCTATCTCATGGCATTGGTGAGGATTCTCTAAAAGGACAGAATTTATCTATCTATCTATCTATCTATCTATCTATCTATCTATCTATCTCTATCATCTATCTATCTACTCTATCACCTATCATTTATCTATCTATCTATCTATCTATCTCTCATCTATCTATCTACTCTATCACCTATCATTTATCTATCTATCTATGTATCCCCCCCCTCATCTATCTACCTACCTATGGTGGGTAGACAGATGTTGTTATTAATATATAATTATGAAGGGAATTTATTAGGTATGTTTACACGATCAAAGGTGGGTGATTCGCAATAACTGTCTATACTCTAGAGAGCCAGAGTACCCAGCAGCTGCTCAGCCAAGAAGCTGGAAGGTGGAGAACAAGAGGGTCCAGGGATGCAGGGTCGCCTAGGCATGAAGGACTGGAGCTCCCTGAGAGATGCTGGTGTGAGTCCACATTGAAAAGCTGAAGAAGCTGGAACCTGATGTTCCTAAGTGGTGGCAGCAGGAGAAGATGCACCTGCTCAAGCTAAGGGAGCTTTTCAAATGCAGGCTGACCATCTCTGCCTATCTCTTTCTTCCTATGGGGGCTGCAGGCCTACTGGATGGTACCACTCACATTCAGGGCTGGTCTTCCCTTTCAGTTCACTTGCCTGCTTTCGCTCATCTCTGGGCCCACAGACACACCCACAAGTGTGGTTCAGTCATCTGCTGGGCAGTTCTCTATCCACCAAGTTGGTGGTCATGACCATTGGTCTCACTCACTACCATCTGCCAGGAGAGCTGCTTTCTCAGAGCTCTTGGTTTTGGTGGCCAATGAGAGCTTCTCCTTGTTAGAGCTGCTGCATGTTCAGGGCTGGTGTGCTCCATTTGTGTTATTTTGCTTGCTATTCTCAATATCAATATTTCTGGGTTTCACCTGGGACTTGTGTCTCTCACCTTGCTCCCAGCACTTTCCCACCTCATTGCAACTGCACAAGCACTGGTGCGCTTCCTCCCTGGAGAGCCTGCCAAGGCTATCTCCTCTGGCAGCAGAGCCACTTGCGATATAAAGGAGTCCCCAGCTGACCAGATGCCGCAGGCCCAGTTTAAAAGATGGCTAAAAATTCATCCCTATAACCAAACTAAGTTTTTTTCTCCCTCCAGTTTGGAGGCAGGAGCTGTCGTCTGCCCTTTAGAATAAGATGTTCTCCATATCAACATAGATTTTGTGTCCTATATTTAAGCATGATCATTACTTTGAACAGAAAGAATTGGAAGAAAAAAGAAAACAAATTTTATGGACCTTTACTCACGGGACTGAAAAGACTCAGGAGCTTTCCAGGGAGTTGTTTAGTAGCACAGCACGGAGGGGCCTCTCAACTTCTTGCAGTGATTCCCAGCCTCAGCTGTGGTGCTGAACACCAGAGAGGCTGGAGAGGGCGCCTGGGCTGCAGACAATTCGTTGAAGCTAAAAAGATTAAGAGGAAAGAGAAGAAAGATGCCTAAGCTGTAGAATCAAGGAGAAAATTGCACTAGGCAAAGACCTGTCTTGCAATACACATTCACAAGAGAAGGACTGAAATATGTGTCAGTCTAAGACCAGTTGAAGTGCAGCACGACTATGGGAATTTCTCTGATGATACAGATGGAATATCTTGCTGTGCAGTGCATTAGCCACTGACCACAGGTGACTTGACACAGATATACCTAATTCGACTGACTGTCCATTTATTTTATTTAAAGTTTGTACTTCTGTGTTTATGCGGTTCTGTGAATCAAACCTATAGTCTTGCACAGTCTAGAAAAGCACTCTGTCACTGGGACACATCCCCATCCCTTTCTTTAGCTTTAATTAATTTAAATTTTAATAGCCACAGGTGGCTAGGGTCTACTGTAATGTATAGCATAGGTCACTGTCTTTCTCCTTGCCTTTTTCCTCAACTTTACTGGAGAAAATGCATGCCCATGCAGTGCAAATTGTCAATCATAAAAGAAGAAAAATCACTCCTTGATTAAAAGGTTATTTCCATATGAATAGATACAGGAATATAGCTGGTAAAATTATTTAGGAATAAAGAAACAAAAAACAAATAAAAACAGCTTCTCTTGTTCTAAAATTTGTAAGTGGCTCAAGTGTGATGGAGAATAACTATGCTTTGTTGTGTTAAATCTCTGAGCTTGTGAGTCATTTGTCACATAGCAAGAGGTAATTGGCTAGTAGAATTATGTCCCCGTATCCCTTTGTATTCCTTTGGCTGTTTAGTTAATGCGTTCTTTTACTTCCTTCATATGATTTGTTTGCCACTTTGTCAACAGAAACTGCAGGTGTATAAGTTCAACTACTCTTGAGAACAATTAGGTAAATGTTTTAAAACTAGGAATTGATGTTGACTCTTTCAGAACACTGAAGATATGGAGATGTCATGGGTGAGATCTTGCCATCCATATAAATTCTTCAAAATTTAGTTCATAATGGAATCTGTTGGGAGTCAAGAATTCTCTGCCCATCTTTGTACCTAACTATGCCTTAGACAAGTACCTTAAATTTATACCTAATTCGAAGAATGGACTAGATATTGTAATCCCAAATAATGAGTATGGTAACCCAAGTACTGTAATCCTTTCTCTAGTCTTCCTCACAATCCAAGAAATTATATTTATAATTCCACTGAGACGTTATTGGAATCCCGGTAAGTTAATTCCAGCCACCTCCAGTGCAACCCACGGCAAGAGTAAAGACTCTGAGACATATTCAAGGTTAAGGGCAGCCAAGGGGTCCTGAGTCCAACCCTCATGAGGACATGTGGACAAAGGCCTTGATCCTAGGCCTCTCCCAGAATTTATTAACTGGTGAAGCAAGGGGGTGGCTTGAAGATGAGTGACAGTGAGGATGGCGGGAACTATGTGGGTAACTTGAACTGGCTAGCAAGGTAGTGAGAAAGGTATCTCTGCAAAATGCAGAGATAAAGATATGCAGGGGGATCAATTTGCACAACCCAATCAAGATAGCAACTGAATTGTTTTAGGAGGCTGCTGCTTCAGTTTCTGATAGGCAAACTTTATGCCCTGGGAACTCACAGCCTCTTTCTCGAGGCTCATCCCCAATCTACATTCCCGGAGCTCACTGGCTCTGCCATCCCGTTGTGCTTTATACATTTCACAAAGGTCACTTTGGGAGGAAACAGGACACTGTCTGATGACTTTAAAGATTACACACCAGTACCTGCTTCTGATATGTAAACTTTTATGCTCTGGGGACTCATAGCCTTTTTCTCGAGGCTCATACCCAGTTGACATTTCTGGAGCTCACTGGCTCTGCCATCCCGCTGTGCCTATATATTTTAGAGATCACTATGGGAGGCAACAGGACACTGTCGAATGGCTTTAGAGATTACGTATTAGTACCTCGGCTAGCCTTATTTGCAATGCTAGGAGCCATTTGAAGAGAGAAGGAATTACCATAGTCAGCTCTGTATACGTCAACATAAGAAAATAAGTCTCTATATAATCAAAGTTGCAGCAATTGTTCTGCGTTCAAGGGGACCTGCTCAAGTTGTCTCCCACACTAGATATCTAAAATACCATCTTGAAAATTTTGATAATTTCTGGTTAAGCTAACTGGATTGACATTGTGGTGTTATCTGCCATATTTTAAAAGGAATATTAAAATCACTAGACCAAAGTTCCTAGAGAATGACCTTTCAGTTAATCATTACAGTAAACTTATACAAAAAAATAAAGCACATTTATTATTATTATTGCACTAGGTCTGTGGATGCTGTCAGATGTAGGAATTGTTGCAAGAAGTCTTTTCAACAGAAAAGAAGAGCAAGCTCATGAGCAAAAACTAAAGGTCAAACCGGGCGTGGTGGCGCACGCCTTTAATCCCAGCACTCAGGAGGCTGAGGTAGTGGGAGCGTTGTGAGTTTGAGGCCAGCTTGGGCTACAATGTGAGTGCAAGGCCAGCCTGAGCTACACAGTGTGACCCTGCCTCAAAAAACCAGGGTTGGGAGTTTGGCTCAGCGGCTTATGCGCCTGTCAGGCAGGCACGAGGTTGTGAGTTCAATCC
>RJWM01051139.1:0-10530 GCA_004363535.1 Dasyprocta punctata
CTGTTATGAACATCTGTGTTCAAGTGTTTTTGTGGCTGTATTTTTGTTTCCCTCTTAGATAAATACCTAGGAGTAGAATTATAGGATAGATGCATATTTTATTTTTTAAAAATTTATTTTGCAGTACTTGGGACTGAACCCAGGTTCATCATACTGAACTAACCCCTAGCCCTTTTTTATTTAAAAATTATTTGTACATGTTTGCAGTACAGTATTTGCATTCCTTGTGTGGAGTTGGCACATGTATATAAATACACACCTTATATCCTTTTTATCCCCTCTCCTCCCTCCCTGCTCCCTCTGTCTCTTGATCCCCTTCTCATTTAAGAAAGATCTTTCTGGTCAGGCCTGGTGGTGCGTGTCTGTAATCCCAGCACTTAGGAGGCTGAAGCAGAAGCATCTCTGCGAGTTCCAGGACAGCCTGGACTACCTAGTGAGTCCAGGCCAGGCTGAACTATATAGTAAGAATCTGTCAGAAGGAAAGAAAGCAAAAAAACCCTACTTCCTGTTATCTTTTATTTTGCTCTTTACTTATAATTTCAGTTTTTCTCATAAGAAAAACCATGTGATATTTAAGTTTGTGTGTCTGATTTATTTCACTTGACATAATGGGACATCCATTTTCCTACAGATGACTCCAGTTTATCTTTCTGTATGACAGAGTAGTATACTGTTGTGTATAAATACCGCATTTTTTTTTTTTATCCATTCATCCGTTGATGGACAAACAAGCTGTTTCCAAGATTTAGGTATTATGAGTTGCGCTGCCATAGATAAGGATATTCATGGATCACTTGGAATGATGACTCTTTTGGGAAGACACATGGAAGGGGAATAGCTGGGTCAAATGGAATTTTTAGTTTTTTTGGGAATCTACATATCGATTTCCATAGTGATGGTTTTAGTTTACATTCTCACCAGCCGTGTAAAAGAGTTCCTTTTTCCTGCACCCCCAGCCCTTTTAAAATTTTTTAAAGAGGCCTTTCTAAATTGTTAAATCGCCCAGCCTGCGCTTGAATTTGCAGTCCTCATTCGTTTGCCTCCCAGGGTGCTGGGGTTACAGATGTGCACCACCATGCCCAGCCAGTTTTTTCACCCCCCCCATATCCATTTTATTTCCAGGATAAAAAGAAAGGAAAGAAGAAGGAGGAGGAGGAGGAGGAGGAGGAGGGGAAGGGGAGGGGGAGGGGGAAGGGGAAGAAAAAAACTACAACAAAATTTCAAAGCGTCAATCGGGGTAACAGTGGTACACACATTGCACATTATCATCCCCAAATCATTAACCCATAGCACAAGACATCTGCATTCAATTGTCCAAACAATACCAGCACAAATCCTTCTCTTCAGGGAACTCAGAGAAATCAGTAGTATAACTATCTTAACTACTTTTTATATACATATACATACACATATACATTTTTTTTCTTTCAGCTTCTCACACTAATAGTATGATGTTTACACATGAGTGTCTTATTTATTTCACTAATAAGTATGTTCTCAAGTTGCATCCATTTACCTATAGAAGTCTCCAGTTTATCCTTCTTGCCCAGTCAGTTTTTAAGATATGGTTATCCCAGGGTGACCAGGGGGTATTTGCTACAATACCCCTTACTAATACCAGAATTTGTTAAGTGTTTTATATAAAATGGTTGAGTATTTGCTTATAACCTATGCAGTCTTCCGTGTACTTTAAATCATCTTTAGAATACTTATAATGCCTAGTACAGTGTAAGCACTATGTGACTAGGTATTGCACTGTATTGCTTAGGGAATAATGACAAGGGAAAAATGCATCCAATATAGATACGATTTTTTCCCAAATTTTTTGGATCCGTAGTTGGTTGCATCTGTGGATATGGAACCCACAGATGCAGTGAGCCTGCTGTCCTGGCTACTGTCCTGAGTGGTGGGTGCACCATGTTGCACTCCCACCAGCACTGTGAGAGTTCCAGTTGCTTCACGTCCTCACTAACACTAGATATTGTCAGTCTCTTTACTTTTAGCTTATCTAGTGGGAGGGTGTGATATCTCATTGTAGATTTAATTTGCATTTTCTTGATTAATAGTGGAGTACTGTATCTTTTCATATAAATTCTTACCATATGAATTTCCTTTGTCGTAAAATTGCGTTCATAGCTTTTTCTTTTCTTTTTATTTCAGTTTTGGCTGTTGAACCCAACTATATACCAAGCCCTTTTTCTTTTTCTTTCTTTCTTTCTTTTTTTTCCCCAGTCCTTTTTCTTTTTAATTTAAATTTCAGAATGGGATTTTGTTAAATATTTTTTTTGGTATGATTTTGCTAAATTATATGGGATGCTATTGAATTTGTAATCTTCCTGGCTCTGTCTCTTAAGTAGCTGGGACTATGCATTTAATGTGGACACATTTATTAATTTTTTTTATAATTTGTGTGACTTATAAATTACTATTTAATGAAATATCTGTTCAATATCAAAGATTCTTCTAATTTTTCTTGTAAGTTTTAAACCTCTGTATGAAACCTTAAGTCAACTTTTCAAATTTACTCCATCTAAAATAATGTTTGCTGTTAAGGCTATATTATTATTTTCATATGGATAGAAGCCTCCTCTATAACATAGAAGAGTCCAGTATTTACTGCACCAGTTTGGAGAGCCTCATCTGCCCTGGGTTTAGTTTCTTTTCTTTTCTTTTTTTTTACTTTTATTTTATTTTTTTATTTTAAACAAAAGGAAGACAAGAAATCAAAGCATAACAATTTCACTTCAACCAACAAAACAGCAACAATCATCAGCATATTGGATATTCCCGAAAATTATTTAAGACAAAGAAATACAGACATGAAACATTATCTAACTAATTCTTAACACAATTGTTTTCAAATGAACATTTCATATTAAAAATAAAATTTGAAGGTGACCCTGAAAAAGTTACATTTTACTCAAAATTCTTTTTCTCTGTCACAACTAATTTTTTTTTCTTTGAAACCATACCAGAAAATGTATATTTATTCCATTTTCCTCAAAGATGGCAACACTATGGTCATGCATTGTTCCACATCTCACAAGGCACATGGAGTAAGTTGGGATTTTAGTTTGTCAAAGTCACTACACAACTAATTTTTTATATACAGATTTTGTTTCAGATGACATGATACTCTACCCAGAGGATCCCAAGAACTCCACACCTGTCTTTTCGTGACAGCAGTGTATTGAGGTCTCCCAATACAGCTGTATTAAGGCTTACTTGATTTTTCATGTCGATTTTTTTTTTTTTTTTGCGGCACCGGGGATTGAACTCACAACCTCGCACCTGCCAGGGCAGGCGCTTAAGGCACTGAGCCAAACTCCCGGCCCTGGTTTTTTGAGGCAGGGTCGCACTATGTAGCTCAGGCCGGCCTTGCGCTTGAGTTGTAGCCCAAGCCGGCCTCGAACTCACAACGCTCCGCCTACCTCAGCCTCCCGTTCATGTCGATTAATAATTGTTTTATATAACTGGGTGGACTAGTATTTGTTGCATTATTATCTCTTCCTCTTAGGTTGTTCCTTTACCAATATATAATGACCTTCTTTGTCTCTCTTTTTTTTTATTTTTTTTATTTTTTTAATATTTTATTAATAATAAAAAACAAGACAGAAGAGAATCCCCCATACTTGCTACATTGCCCACTGTAAAGAGATGCTTGGGTTGCTGACCAGAGGCCTGGCTGAATCTACAAAACAAAAGTTGGTTGATGTTCCTTGGTTGCTATCACTTTAGCCAGACCTCCGAAACAGCAGGCTGCTGATGGGGGGGCAGGTTTGTTCCTGATTCCAAGCCCGCGGTGCAGCTCCAGCCGGGTGGGGGCCCCTCGAGGGGCCCTTCTCATTCTCCTCCAGGGTCCTGGGGTCAGGACCCTGGAAGGCAGTCCATATTGCGTCCTGATCGGTGCCTGCGCTGCTCGGGCCTTTGTCTCTCTTAATTAGTCTTGGCTTAAAATTAACTTTATCTGCAAATAGAATAGCTACCTCTGCTTTTTTCTGGACTCCTGTTGCATGGAGTATTGTTTTCCATCCTTTAACTTTCAGTCTATGAGTATCTTTTTGAATTAAATGTGTTTCTTTTTTTTTTTTTTTTTGTGGCACTGGGGATTGAACTCACAACCTCGCACCTGCCAGGGCAGGTGCTTAAGGCACTGAGCCAAACTCCCAGCCCTGGTTTTTTGAGGCAGGGTCGCACTATGTTAAATGTGTTTCTTGTATACAACATATTGTTAGATCTTGCTTCTTGATCCATTCTGCCAGTCTAAGTCTTTTGACTAATGAATTAAGACCATTAATATTGATGGTTGAAACTGATACATATTGACTTATCTTTATCATGTTGTTTTCTTTTTTCATGGTGGATTCCTTGTATTGGGGTTTGTGGAGTTGTAGTACTTATCATCTCTTTCTAAAATGTCCTTCAAAGCTGGGTGTGATGGCGCATGCCTTTAATCCCAGCACTCGGGAGGCTGAGGTAGGAGGAGCCTTGTGAGTTCGAGGTCGACTTGGGCTGCAATGCGAGCAAAAGGCCGGCCTGAGCTACACAGTGCGACCCTGCCTCAAAAAACCAGGGCCGGGAGTTTGGCTCAGTGGCTTAAGCACCTGTCTGGCAGGTGTGAGGTTATGAGTTCAAGCCCCGGTGTCACAAAAAAAAAAAAAAAAAAAGTCCTTCAAAATATTTTGGAGTGCTGGTTTAGTGGTCATGAATTTCTTCAACTGTATCCTTATCCTTATTTTGTTTCTCCCTCTATTTTGAAAGATAGTTTTGCAGGATACACCAATCTGGGTTGAAAGTTGTTTTGTTTTAGAACTTGGAGTACTTCACTCCAAGCTCTCCTTGACTTGAGAGTTTGTACTGAGAAGTCCACTGTAATTCTGATGGACTTTCCTTTATAGGTGATTTGTTTCTTTTCCCTAACAGCTTTTAAAATTTTATTCTTGTGTTGAATTTCTGGAATCTTGACTATGATGTGCCTGGAAGTAGATTTTTTTTTTATCGTTGCTAATTGGAGTTCTATATGCCTCACTTATTTGTATGTCAAATTCTTTTTCTCTACCAGGAAAATTTTCTGACACGATGTCTATAAGGATGTTTTTAATGTCATTTGTGGTATCTCCTGCTTGTTCACTGACTCCAATTAATCTTAAGTTATTTTTCTTTGTCTCATCAAGCAACTGCTGGATTAATATCTCATGGTCCCTTGCTAGTTTTAAAGAATCTTTCTTTTCCTGGTCACTAACTGCGAGCTTGTCTTCAGTATCTGAGATCCTGTCCTCACATTGGCTTAATCTGCTTCGAATACTTTCAGTAGAGTTTCTATTCTCCTGGGTATCTACTTGAATCTGCTTTATGGAATCCATTTGCTTCCTATGTTGTCCTTCTATAGTTTGCTGAAGCTTGTTTATTTTTTTGTCTGTATCTGCCCTAACATCACTAAGCATGGTGTATATTTTGGTAATCTCTGTGGTTATTTGGGAGATTATTTCTTATTTCATTTTTTCCAAAGCCTCTTTCAACTGCTTTGTTACCACTTCTAAGAAACCTTGTAGGGGGCTTTCAAATTTTCCAGCCTCGTTGCCCCCTGGGTTTGCTTTTGGTGAACTGGGTGTCTGGGGTTGTGACCTGTTTAAGTGTCTTCTCATTTCTTTTCTTTTTTAGTTTAATTCCTAAAGTGATACCTGTTAGTTGCCTGCAGTGGGTTACTTTAATGGTGGTATTAAGGACTTCCAGGTGATGAGCACTTCCCAGAGATATTTTTCAGGTGTAACCGGTCCCTGGGCTCTGAGTCTATTGGAAAATCCTGCCTCCTCAGTTTGTCAGAGATGAGAAACCGCTGCTCACCTAGCCCAGTCCCTAGTTCCTTGGCACCATACCCCAGCCCTCTCTGCGACCCCCAATTAGTCCCAGTCCTGGACCATCAAGGCCAACAGCTATCCAGCTCAATTGAGTCAGTTCTGGCTGCAGTGGCACCCACAGCACCAAACACAGCCAACAAAACAGTAAACTGATCTAACCCCTGATTTACAACCCCCAACCATATAAACTGAATTTATATTCATTACAACAGGATGCAAAACAATCATATACAATACTTAAGTTCACAACATGTCAATTCTGTCCTCAAAGGTGAGGACCCAAAATGAATTTAAGAAAAAGCAGAAAAGTGGGATAAGGGAAAAGAGACTGCAAGTAGGTTGGAGAACAAAGATGGGTCCACCAACTCAGGGAAACCACTAGAGAAGACTGAGGGAAAAGAAAGCCAAAACAGACAGAAAAGAGAACAGAACAAGACCAGACCCAAAAGGACGGCAGAAACCACACACACTTAAAAAAAAAAAACCACTTCTGGGGTTCTCTCTGGATTCAGTGGTAAACAGCCTGTGGAGACAGCAATCCAAATCGTGGCACTGTATCTCCTCAAGCCAGCAACTGTTTGTGGACGGAGTAGTAGACAACCTTAGCAGGCCTGCCCTGAGAGCAGCCTCCTCAGGCTCACAGTCGTCCAAGCATTCTCCATGGGTCCGCGTCCAGCTAGGAACCGCTGAGGGAAGCAACTGTTTTAGCCCCAGGCATATCTGGCCTGACTCAGAAATGGCTTCCAGCAAATCGCTCTCCCGTGGGATGACCAAGCTCTCCGCACTCACCGCTAGCCAGCACAGTCCTCCGCACCCGCCACTCTCCTTCATCATAGAATGGTTCTGCAGAGGCCCCGGGGTCGCTAGCCGCCGCCAACATCGTGACCGTGCACCACCAGGCTCCAACAGCTCCCCTTGCGCAGCGAGTCCGGCTCCGGGTGAAGGCTCCACCAGCTACCACCTTCTTCTTAATTGAATTTTTTGTTTTTGCTCTCTCTGTGGGGTTCGATTCAGACTTCAGGCTCTTCCTGGGCCCAAGGAACCCATCTCCCTCCTTTCTGTCTTCCTCAAGATGGTGTGTTCCCACATCTAGATGGTGTCTCTCAGAGAGGCTATTTTCCCTGCATCCTACTACTCCGCCATCTTCCCCGGGTCTAGTTTCTGTCAGTGTGTGGATTTGCTTCTGGGTTCATTATTGCCCAGGAGTCTTCCTGTTGATTCCAGCATCACCTCTACACTATCTTAATTGCTGTGATGGTTTAGTCAGTGTATCAGGCATCATAAGAATCTGTCCTGAGAATTTTGATTGTGTTGCATTAAAATTTTTTGCATTGAATTTGTGGATTAAATCAGGAGAGTTGGCATGTTATTTAGTTATTTTGTCTTTCTGACACAGGGTCTCACTATGTAGTTCAGGCTGGCCTTTCACTATGTAGCCCAGGTTAGCCTCAAACTCACAGCAGTCATCCTGCCTCAGCCTTCCAAGTTCTGGCTATATTATTTAGTTTTACTGTCCACAAATATACTATATAATTCATTTACTGTATTGTTCCTTAATGTCTTTCACTAACGTCTTACAATTTTAATCTAAAAATTCTTCTATACTTTTTATTAGATTTTCATTTAGGTACCATATGACTTTTGTTGCTATAGTTAATAGCTTTTGTGTATATGTGATTGTGGGGATTGAATCAAAGAAATATTGAACTACATACCGCCCCCACCCCCTTTTTGAGACAAGGTCTCGCTTCATTTCAAGCTGACCTTGAACTTGTTATGTAGCCCAGACTGGCTTCAAACTTGTCATCTTCCTGCATCTGTCTCCCAGGTGTTGTAATTACAGGTGTGCACTACCATACCCAGTTGCAAGCTCTCTTGATTTTTATTTTGAGAGAGGGACTCACTAAGGTGCCCAGGGAGACCTGCACTTGTGATCTGTCTTCCTCATCTTCCAAGTAGCTGGGATTACAGATACGCACCTCTGGGCATGGCTGATAATAGCCCTTTGTAAATTTTAATTTTTAACTACTTTTTGTTTATTGCAGCTGTACAGTTGATTTCGTACCTTTCCTTTATATGCAACAGTACTTCTAATTTAGTCTGACGATTCATAGAGTATCTTTGTTTTGATGTAAACAGTGATAGCTATGTGGAAACGACAGTCTTTGCAATCTTAGTAACTTGCCTGACTGAATTAGCCAAGCCTTCTAGGATTGTATCGGTTAGAAGTGATGACAGTGGGCATTCTTGTCTTATTTCTAATTGTAAATGTAATATTTCTAACTACATTATTACTGTAATCCAAATATTGCATATTGTAATCCAAGTACTGTAATCCCTTTTCTAGTCCTCCTCACAATCCGGAAAGTTACATTTGTAATCCCATTGAGACGTTATTGGAAATCGAGCAAGTTAATTCTGATCTACCACCTCTAATGCAACCCATGGCGAGAGTAAAGACACCAAGACATATTCAAAGTTAAGGGCATCCAAGGGGTCCTAAGTCCGATCCAAGTGAAGATACACAAACAAAGGCCCCGATCCAAGGCCTATCCCAGAATTTATTATTTTGTGAAGAAGGGAGTGATTAAAAGACGAGTGATAGTAAGGATGGTGGGAATTACGTGAGTAACTTGAGCTGGTCAGCCAGGTTGAGAGAAGAGCATCTTTGTAATATGAAGGGAAAATGATATGCAGGAGGGCTGGTCTGCATAATTCAATTAGGATAGCATTTCAATGGTTTTAGGAGGCTGTTGCTTCAGATTCTTTTATGTAAAATTTTGTGCCCTGGGGACTCATAGCCTCTTTATTTCAAGGCTGGTACCCAGTTGACATTCCAGGAGCTGACTGGCTCTGCCATCCTGCTGAGTTCAACCATTTAACAGGGAACACAATATGAGGAAACAGGAAAATGTCGGTTGGTCTTAGATATTGCATGTCAGTACCTCGGCTAACCGTATTTGCATTGCTTATAGCCAGTTGAAGGGAGAAGGAAATACCATAGCCAGCCCTCTACATGTCAGTGCATGGAAGCAAGACTTGATTTAACTAATGCTGAAGCAATTGTTCTGCATTCAAGGGGAGCCACCCGAATTGTCTCCTACACATTACTAAGCATGACGTTGGCTTTAGGTATTTGGCAGAGGTCTTTTACTAGGTTAAGGAAACTTATACAATTCCTAGATTGATGACTTTTTTATTAAATCTTGAATTGTGTGAGTTAATCAAATGCTTTTTGTAGCTCTGTTGAGATAATCATGTTTTCTTTCCCTTTGATCTTTTAATATGATGAATAAATAGGGCATGGTGGCATGCACCTGTAATCCTAGCACTCAGGAGACTGAGGCAAAGAGGGTTGCTGTGAGTTTCAGGCCAGCTTGGGCTACATAGTGAATTGGCAGAGATCTTCCTGCCTTAGCCTCCTGAGTGCTGGGATTGCAGGTATGTGCCACCACACCTGTTAGAAGTTATTTTATTTTATTGGCACTGGAATAGAAGTTACATTTTAAAGTCATTGATTATGCTATCTTTTAGCACAGCAGAAATTCAATATAGGGTAGGGATGTACTTCAATGGTGTTGTGGTTGCCTAGGGTGCTTGATTTGATACTCATGCACTGCAAGATAAATAGATTAAAAATGTTTTAAATCCTGTATAGTGTTTTGGGGCCACAGGGTGATCCATTGTTGGGAGTGCCTTGGGAAAAACCACAGGGTGGTGTACCATTTTGTACTCTCACCAACAATGCGTATGGTCTCATTTGTTTCCCATCTTTGTCAATATTTGGTTTTGTTAATTTCTGTTACTGAGTTGGTTATGTAGTAAAATATCTGATTGTGCTTTTCATTTTTTTTCTGTTTGATAATGTTGACCACCCTGTCATGTGCCTATTAGTCTTTTGTATATTGAACTATATGAAGTGTTTGTCTAAGTATTTAAGTTTTTTTTTGTCATTGTTTGTTTTTAATGATACTGGGGTTGAAATAAGGGTCTTACATGTGCTAGGCAATTGCTCATCCCTAGTATTTTGAGTTGCATTGTTGTGGCTGCCTCGATACCCTGAATCTTTCCAGGCAGTTACTTTTCCGAGTCAGTCTGACTTCGGGGAAGAGCCAGAAGTCAAATGGTGCCAGATTTAGTGAATAAGGTGAATGAGGACACAATGCAATGTTTTTATGAGCCTTTCTTTCCATTGGGTGGCTCCTGGCAGCAGCATTCACCATAGTTTTTGATCATTCCTCATAGAGACACTCAATGAAAGAGGCCTTCCAGAAGTGCTTAAGAAAGTAGCAAGAATTATAGGATGTATATGTTTGAGGCAAGGAGGAGTATTTGAGGGGGATTAATGACAATGTGTCATAAATGTTTAAAATTTAAGCATCCACCATATATTGTGATTACTCCTTGTACATTGGCTATAGTTATAAGAAAATAAATAAATTACAGTTGGGATTCAATGTATGGCATAGTCAGTGAATACATATTAACCTCCCCTTCACTAGCTGTGTGATATAAGCGATTGCTTTGCTTTGCTTTGCTTTGCTTTGCTTTGCTTTCTTTCTTTCTTTCTTTTTTTATTTAAGAGAAAATGGACACAGAAGAGAGAAACAAAAAGCAAAAAAGACAAACAAACAACAACAAATCCGATACGATAACATTATAGGTTTACACA
>RJWM01051140.1:0-10527 GCA_004363535.1 Dasyprocta punctata
ATGGAGTTTTTCATTTCTTGCATTTCCCTTTGCATCTGTTTCATGCATTCTGTTTGTGTCTTATATTGTTCATTCAAGGTTTCGATCATTTTCTTAAGTTCTTCTATGTTTTTATCTTGCTCTTCTTTAGATACACACAACATTTCTTTAATAATGATTCTCATTTCATTTTTTAGCTGAGAGAATATTTCTGACTTGATTTTCTCTATAGCTTCATCAAGCTGTTTCTTTAATGCATTTTCTATCATTTCAGAAAGTCCATTTGTGTGACTCCCACTGTCTTCCATTTCAGTATCTCTTGGGTTTGTTCTTTGTGGGCTGGGGGCTGAGACTGCCTCTTGGTCTTTCGTTTTGTCATTTTCTTCTGGAATCTATGTAGCTCTGTGTCCTGTGCGGCTGGCTGGCGTTCCCCTGAGGTTCGCGCTGACTCTTGCGGTGTGCAGGATCGCAGGACCCGTTAGGCTGGGTCCTGTGCGCGGCAAGGAAGGGCGGCCTCCCGGGGCGTGCAGGTGGAGTCTCCTCCTTTACTGGGTGGGGGCCAAGGCCTCCCTGTCCCAGGGAGCTGTGCTGGGCACCGCACGGGACGCGGACCCGACCCTGGTTCTGTCTGCAAGCTCGGCCCAACAGCTATGCCTGCGGGGCAGACCCGGGCAGGTCCCAGGCCTACAGTGCTGGGAGCAACCCTGCTGGGCGGCGCAGTCTGCACAGGAGCTGTGGGATGGCAGACGCTCGAGTGGAGCCGTGCGGCTGAAGAATGGAGCTGCCGTGTGCTCTGCACTCTGGTCTTAACTGATTTTTTTTAGCACTGTCCAATCTATTAAATCTACCCCACAAATTTTTCAAGCCTATCTAGGCTATTCTTTGCAGATAGTTTAGCCTTACTTGTAAAATGCAGACCTTCTGAAGTCTTTCTTGCCTACTCTAATTATTCAACAAGTCTTTACACTCAGGTTGATGGGCACTTGAATGTCCTCTGGTCTAGTTTGAGATCTGGGGATTGTTCATTTTACAGCTTTCCATTTACTTATTGCATGTGCACTGGACTTTCATCCATGCTTGACAGCTGAAAAAGACTTCAGAAAATCTCCCAGGAGGTTCACAGAGCTCCTTCTCATTGTATCTCCCTCCTCTGTGTTTTTCTTAGCATATAGCAAGGCCTTATCAACTAAGAAAGACCCCATGCTGCAGTGCCGGGACACTGTATGAACAGGAGTCCACAATGTTCTTTCAGTCCAAAAAACCAAGAACATTGAAAGACTGACCCAATTCGTTTTCCTTCTATCAGAGATCATAGTGTTTAATTCCTATTTACTTCACCAATGTGTACCATTGGCAAATACATTTAATGTATTTCCACATTTTTTTCTGGTTGTTACAGGAGTAGGGTAGAGTCACATATGCTTCAATGCAATGGAAGCCTTGCAAATAATTTTCAGTAGTTTTATAGTATAAAAAATTTATATATGTACATAAGTATAAAGGACATACAATGATAACTAATTCTTTTAACGTGTGGACATATCAATGCTATGTAAAGATGGAGTCTACACAATGTATTAGGCAATAAATGGAGCAAAAGATTTCATATTTGCATCTTTTCAATTGAAGATTGTTTAATACTGTAGGAATTGAAGCAACTAAGTTTTGTAGAGATTATTTTTTCTTTACATTTTTAAGAGAAAACAATTTGCATAGAATTAAATTAAGCTGGATAACCTGATATTTTTAAAATTCAAGGATTTGTACCCAGATTGCTGGCTTATGTTAGAGTAACCAATTCTTTCTTGTTCTGTTTTTTTCCCCCTCTGATGTGTTGGATGTGGTCTGTTTCAGTATTTACATCACTTACAAATTTTACACTGTCTGAATGGCTATCTGACCACAGTTCAAAGTTCTTTTAACCTCTCTATACTTTAAATCCCACATAGTTACTCTTCTTCCTACAGATTAGTATTGGGATCAATAAAACCATAGAGAAATTTAGAATATTACTTTTCCCCAGATCATCCTTCCAGGGACAATGTAATCAATCAAAATAAAAAAATAATTCCTCACCACATTTGTCTATAAGCAGAATTAATGAATTGGAATAAATCATGGGATAGTTTAACTTAGACATTCTGTGATTCTGGTCTCTGAACTTTAGGCCATAAGTACTATTTTTTTCCTCCTTTTTGTCAATTTTAATTACTATCCAGGGCCTAGCTACAGTTTGGTTTGATCTACTAAGTCTTCCCTGACCATTTCAGTGCATACTGATCCTTTGGCATCTGAATTCTCACCTCATTTTAAGACTTGTGTGTAATTGATAATAGATCTTCAATTATATACTCTGAATATTGTTTGATTTGTGCAGTGTTTTTGTTTTCCCTTTCAAGTGTGAAAGTAATTACTATTCACTTTGTATCCCATTTAGTATGTATTGGACATTAGACGTAAACCCTGTGCCAGGTTCTGTGCTTGGAGATGACACACCCTGCTAAAGTAAATGGATGTTTTCCCTGCTTGCATACAGCCCAGCGTGTCTGTGCATGTCAGTCAGCTTTCTGTCACTGTGGCCAAATACCTGTGAAAATCAAGTTAAAGGAGAAAGGTTTATTCTGGCTTGTGGTTCCAGAGATTTCAGTCCATTCTGGGCCAGCACTATTGTTTTTTATGCTCGTGACAAGTCGAAAACATCATGGTAGGAAGAGATGCAGAAGAAAGCTGCTCACCTCCTGACAGCCAGGAAATGGAAGAGAAAGAGTTAGAGAGGAAGGGGCCAGGGACTAAAAGCTCATGTCCTATGATGCCATACCTTCAACTATACCCCATCTGCTGTTTTATCACCTTCCAATAGTGCCATCAAATTATGGATTGTTTCCTTTGATGACAGAATCTTCATTGTCTAATCACCTCCCCAAAAAGTTCATCAGCTGGCATGAAGCCTTTAAACATCAGGTTTGAGAGACACAATAACATAGGGCAATATGCAAAAAGCAAAATATACGCAAATTATGTAGTACTGTGATAAACACTTTGATAGGAAAGATTCACATTGTATAAAAAAGGAATATTTTGTGGGACCCAGTTAATTTGAAGTGAGTGAGGAAATTCTTTTTATGAAAGGAATAAGGTATGAAGAGTAAAAAGCGTCTAGCGAGGCAGAGGAAGAACTTTCTAGGTAGACATCAGGAATGGCATGACATAAATCCATCAGTTGGGAAAGATCTTGACAGGATCCAGGAGGTGGAAATCAACCAGGGTGTGGCTGGAGCCAATAGTACAGCTGGCATTAGTAGGACTGGGTGTAGAGAGGAAAGCAGAGGTCACATCTGTGGGACTTCATTGCTATGCTGCAGAGTTAATTGTAGTCTCATATCTGTAGAAGTTGCTTAATCATTATATTTTGAATAAAACTGAGTTGAAGAGGCAGAATATTGCTTAAAAAGTGAATGACCCAAAGCCTCAAGAGTATAAAGCAAAAGTAAAGAAGTGCTAGAGTGGTAGTTCTTAAACTTCTTTGTGCATCAGAATAATCTCATGCTTCTTAAAAATGCAGATTTCTTGCCCTCAGCTTCAAATATTCCAAGTCAGATTTGCTGCATTTTGTAAGTCCCTCCCCAAATTATTCTCTCTAATGTCAATACCTGCCACTCCACTCTTTGTGAAACAGAGGCTTCAGTCATCAATTCTCATCTCACTTTTTAAAATCTTACAGGAGGAATAAGGCTGGGTAACTACAGGGGGAACAAATAGAAATAGACATCATAATGGAAAGCACATATGTACCTAAAAAACTAAATTTTTTGTACCAAGAATATGGATGCCTGTCTGAAGGATTAAAGGTTTGACTACTAAGCTGTAAGTTACCAAAGTCTCTACTTGATTTCTCAAAATCAAGAAATAGATGGTAATGAATTCCTTTGAAGACATTCTATTCCATATTGAACATTTTATCCTGTGCAGTATTTTGCACAGTACTTGCCATATAGTTCATGATTTATAAATGTTAAATGCATGAATGAATGCATTAATGAACACTCTTCCTGATTCTTCATATTTTGTGCTAATTTTTCCAAACCCACTTATCACCTACCACACAGCTTGGGAGAGAGGCACGGTCCTGATGGCTCTAACTAATGTATTTACTGTCTGTTGGAATAACTGAAATAAAATCATGTCTGGAAGAGAGCAATGATTAATCCAAAGAAAATGATATCGGTCTATGTCCTCCAAGCACTTCATAAATGTTTCCATTATGCACTCGTATAGAAAGAGCAAGTACAGTATGAGATGTGATACTTTTAAAAAACTGAACTCCAAACACCTCCTGGACAGGGACTGTGCCCTATTTACCTTTTATGGTTAGAGTCTTCCACTGTGTTGCCTTTAGTTAGTACTCCAAGAATTTATGTTAAATTCAGTTGAATTGCAATGATAACATTCTAACTACTTGACAGATTGGGACAATGTTTGAGGTAAAGAACTGTCTTGGTACTTCTCAGTCCTTGCTTTTGTACCATTCTTCCTCCTTCCTATTTACACTGGGTTACGGAGGTACAGAAGTTGACTGAATAAACACCATTCGTAGAAGAGGAGCATGCTCCCCAATTTTAGGGTTAGGATTTGGGTTAACAACACGGTCACATGACAGATGCTGGGATGTCACATTTGTATCACCTCAAGACAAATTTAGTATCTCAGATGAACTCAAACTAGAGACATGTAGGACTTCAAAACTTGGTTCTTGCTGTCGTAGAACAAGTCAATAATATCGGGAGTCTGCCTTCTTTGTTAGTGGACTGAAGTTCCAAGGAAAACACCTGAGTTGCTGAACAATGATCATAGAAATGTGAGCTGAGAGGCCCAAGGAGCAGCACCAGCAATGATTTGAGAGTTAGACCAACTGAATCCGGAGCTCTGATCTGCTGATGGTGAGAAGTATGGAGTGGTGTCCTGTGACCAGTGTCATTTGTCTGCATGTGAATGTTGAATACTGAGTCACCCAGAAGGCATGAGGAACGGAATCCAGCTCAGGTGAGGATAGCTAGTTAGGAGTGAGGATGTAAATTGTGGTTTTGGTCAGGATTTCAGGTCCAGAGGAGGTCAGGGACACTTGAAAATGGGTCAAAATGAGGTAGAACTGCTGCCACATCAATGTCTAGGAAAAAAATCTGGTTAATCTTGTTTCCTTAACATACTGATTTGAAAGTCACTCATATATTTGGATGGCTGCAGAATACACCTAAACAATTCCTTTAAACTGCACTTGACTTGATCATATTAGAAAGCTGGCCTTCCTTGTTTTGAAGCAAAGCACTAAGCAGAAACAGTATTACTTGCTTGGTTAAGAAATGCATTGCCTTGACAGCTTTTGTATTATTTTGCAGAAAAGCTTCTCTTTTATTGCTGTTAAACCTGGTTTATGAAGAACATTTTCAGTTCCTCTTAGACCATCTTAATGGACGATTTTGTGTCGACTAGTGCATGGCTCTTCATCAGCTTTGTGAATTTAATTTTCTTGGTTTTTTTCCCCTTGCTCCACTGAGCCCTTCCTTAATTATCAGATTACAGTGTTCAGCATGATTCCTGGAATTGTTCATTTTTGTCAACTAGAGAGAAAACAGACCATTGATGTATGTAAGACTGTACCTTCTCATTTAATGATTCTCCAATTAGTGTCCCAGTCAATCCTGAGAACTGCATCTGAAATAACCAGTGAGCAAGCGCTCCTTCTTTTCTGCTCCCTAATCTGTCTTCTACTACTAGCTTTACCCATAAATTGTAAAACAGGGTTCGGTAAAGTAGTTATATAATGTTATGTGATTATCAGATTGTGTTTAGCTCCCTTATTTAATGAGTTTGTTCTAATCTCATTCTGTGTGGAATTTAATATGCATGTGTCTTACTCTTTGCCCTTGGGCCCTGCAAACTTTAATTTCATTCATAAGATAAGTAGCCATCAGGCTGCTGAAGGGGCCCCAAAGTACTTTTGCTAAAAAGTAGAGAACTGCATGTCAGGGCTGGAGCATGAATGAGTAACCTGCAGCCATGGAGGGTCTATGATCTGAAGAGTCCTTCATTTGATTTCCTACACTGCTATTGTGGTTTTGAAATCATTCACAGCTTTATCTTTAAATATGTGCTTTGCAGTTGATGTTTGTTGAGACAGTGATACCACTTCATTTATATTTAATTTGTAATACCTGTGGACGCAGAACTCTGGTGGGTCCATGACATGTAAATATGCAGTCAGTCAATGAGAATGAGGTAACTGTATCCATGAGGCAGTACATGGGTGTGCTTACAACTTTGAGATGCTGTGCTTTCTATTCATATACGAATTTGATTCAAACATATATGAAGAAAGAAAAGACAGTCTAGGAGACATGAATCAACAAAGAACTAACATTCTTATTCATGTTGCATCCCCATATTAACCAATCAAATATGCTGAAAATAATGACATAGAAGAGAAATGTAGCAGTCCATGGTTCCTCGCCTTTTCACTCTTCCTTTACCTATCAGTAAGCTTGGACTGGAGTGTTGGTGGGATGGAAGCATATAGAGGAGTGAAGGAAAGCAAGTGGATTAGTTTCTGTGCTATTTCTACTCTTGTGCTAAGGACAACACATGTAAGCATGCTCAGGTTGCGAAACACAAACTTGTCATTTTGGTGACTCTCTATGAGTTAACTGCTTTTGGATTTGCATGTAAATTAGAGATCGTGTAATATACAGAGGAATGGTAAAGTTTATGCTAATCATACAAAAATTTAAATTTTTCTTAGCTTTAAATGATGTTGAATAACAAATAAAAACACAATGACAAACTGAAAGAAACTAGGATAAAAGAAAAAGGGTTTAGGTTTTAGTAGCTCAGATTTTTTAACAAGAAGTCCCACAATTTCATTTTACTCTGTATCTTATAAAATATGTAGGCTGCCCTTCACATTCTCAGCACCAGATCACTTTCTCCTTTTCTCATCTTGGATCTCCTAAAAGTGTTTGCACACTTTGAAGATTTTCCATGCAGATGCTCACAGGGATCAGGGCAGGTCACGCGTGAGGCTCTTTTGGTCAATAGGGAGAGGGGTCTTCACAGAAATCCTTAATTCCAGAGCTGGCAACCTTCTACCAGAGTAGCTCTTGCTGCATAAGGAGGTGAGCAGGTCATGCTCTTGCCCCCCTGACTTTTCTTCAGCCATGGTCTTGTGCTTTCCAGAGCCTTTGGAAGGGCACATGAAGGGGACTTTTAGCTTGTTTCACATGATGTATCAATTCTAGCTTAGTGGCAGCTGGGGACACCCGGTAGAGTTTTGTCCCTATTGACTCTGGCACAGCATGACTTAGATGCTAAGACCTGGAGGCTACAGTGGCATCACTGTATGGGAGGAGGGAGGTGACGCAGGAGAGGGAGCGGGATGATGAGGGAGGGGGAGGGGAGGGGAAAAAGAAACTGGTAGGGAGGAGACGAGGAAATGAACAAGTACATGTTTTAGTAGTGGCAAAAGACTGTGAATGGTAATATTCTCTTCCTTTTTCCTCCTTCTCTACAGCTACCCCACCCCAGGTATAAGAAACCTCCAGAGACGACGACATTGATTTGAAAGTCAGAAAGCCTATATTCTCACTTTTAAACGTTGATTTCTTCTGATTACTAAAATATAGGCTACTTGAAAGAATGCAGGAAAAAGTGAAAAGATAAAAGAAAATAATTGTCCTAATTTCATAAACTAGCATTGACATTGTAGTATTCTGTATTTCATTCGCTCTTCCTCCTTCCCACCTGTTTTTCCTTCACTTTTATTTTCTCCTTCTCTCTTAGTTAAAACATATAATTTATACATTGTTATTTTCTTGTAATTATACTTCTCTATATATCTATTTATATATCTTTGTATTTATATATTAAAAGAGGTTATATACTATATATCTCCTTTTCCCATATATCTTTTCCTATACATGGCCTGTCCATAGATATATTTTCCTATACAAAATATGTATTTCATGCACATGTATTTGCTGCACAGAGAGCATCTATATTCTTTATATAGCTTTGTTCATCTGTCTTTGTCTTTTACTTTATGTGAGCATTTCCTGAAAGTATTTTAAAAGTTACATGGAAATAGCACATACTTGTACAGACATGCTGTAATATATAAGTCAGTATCTTGTGGTTATATATAAAGTTAATTAACAAATTGGCCCTCTGTATATGCATATGTTCACTGTCTACACACACCTGTCAAAAGTATTTAGAAAATACCACACGGGCTAGTTATGCCTATAATATACATCAGATTAAGCAATGACTTATGTGTTATTTTTTGTAGTTTTAAGGTTTAGGTTATGGTACATGTGATGTACCATATGTGATGACTGAGAATTTAAAATGACCAAAAATCGAGCTGATTCAGGCAGTCAGTTTGATAGCCATGAATAGAAACAGCTTCAACCATCACAAGATTAATCAGTAAGGTGTTAACATAAACCAATAAGGCAGAGAGACTTCAGATGAAGAACTTTATATCATTTAAAGTTTCGGCCCATTATCCTTTACACGCAAGGGCCCTCAAGCTTTCAAATTAATTGTGTGTGGTTTAAGAAGATTTAAGTTGAGGGCAATATACTCAGTAGAGAGCAAACTTGACCACTGCTATCTTACTTTAATTAATCGTTTTATTCTCTTTAACTTCACTCAACACCTGAACCAAAAAAAAGTAAGAGCAAGTTCTTTTGAGTTGAGGAAACAATCGAGTTACAAAGTAATCTGATAGAGGGAGGATCAAGGACGGTAAAACTTAGAATTCCTAACAAGTGGACCTGAATTGAAAGTTCTTTTACACCTGGTTTTTTCATGTTTCAGTGGCACTTTTCTTCTAGGTTCCCTGGATCGTGCCCTTAACCCCTTGGGGGTTTGTGAACATAAAGCTTTCTCCCTTTGACTTGCAGCCTAGGATAGCATTCTAAAAATGATCAGTTTCAAAAAGCTACTCCTTTTTTAACTCTGTGAGAATTTAAGGCTCCTTTAGAAACCAAAATCCTCTGAGGATGACTAAAAGGATTCCTTTTCTATAGCAACCCTTTCATTGTACGTCAGAAATTTGGTTAGATTATAAGTAATTGTATGTCTGTATTCGTTCACTTACCGTTATGAGTATTTGCTGTTTACCTACTGTGTGCCTGGCATTGTGCAAGATAAATAAAAACAATAACCTCTTTCCTCTGTTGGGAGAGAAAGACATTGATCATGTAATCAGAGTGAAAGGGAGGCAGTTGGCTCTAAATGTCTGTCAGAGAGAGACAGATAATAGTTCCAGACCGAGTGCAGGATGAGTAGATATGCCCCAAGGGAAAGGACTGCACAAGAAGGGCATTTCCATAAAGGGAACTGCATGGGCCAAAGATGTAAGGGCCAGCAGAATAGTGAGTAAGAATACACAACCTACACTCATCTCCCTGTACAAAGGATCATACTGGTTGCTGTAAGCAAAATAGACAGGCTTCTAGGAACCAAACCTGTGAGTCCTTTGGGTTGGTAGTGACATCCCTGCCATAAATAAGCCCTGAAGGTGGCACAAAATAAAGATATATAAATGTTGCTAAGCCTGTCTAATAAAACACTGTATCTTATGTTTTGAATATGTGTAGCATCACCCAAAGTTCTATATGTTCAAGACTTAGTCCCAGCATGGTGCTACTGGCAGGTGCTGTGGATCTTTAGGAGGTAGGGCCTGGCGGGATATCTTTAGGTAATAGAGGACTGTTATGGTTTATAGATAGATGTCCCCCCAAAACTACATGCATCCGCATATGTGGCTTTGGGGAGGTGATTGGATCATAGGGGTATGATACTCATCCATGGATTTGTCCACCAATGAATTTATAGCAAAATGTGATGGTTGAGAGGTGAAGCCTAGTTTGAAGAGGTGGGGAACTAGGGGTATGTTCTGGAAGGGTTTATGTCCTCTCTCTCCCTTATTTCCTCTCTGTTTTCTGCCTCCATGCCATGAATTCTTTCTCCTCTGCCATGCCCCAATGCTATGCTACTCTGCCTTGGAGCCAGTCACCTAGGACTGAAACTTCTATAAACCTTAAGCTAAAATAAACCTTTCCTCCTTTTAGTTGTGGGTGTTGAGTATTATGTCCCAGAAATGAAAAAATCACTAAGACAGATTTTGGTACTGAGAGTGGAATTATTACTGTGATACTACCTGACTATGCCATCCAGAATCCTTTGGAACTGGCTTATGGGAAGAATTTGGAAAAGTTTGGAGAGGCAGCCCTAGAATGCTGCAAGCTGTACTTGATGGGAGATTCTAGTCAGAGTTCAGAAGACCATAATGCTGACAAATGCAGCCAGAGTCAAGAATTTCCAGTTGGAAACCTAGGACTGCATTGGAAGCTGGACTCCAGGCCATGTGTATTATTCTTTGACAGAAAATTTGTCTGCATTTTGCTTGTGTCCTGAAAATTTGCAGAAGATTGAGATGAAGAGTGATACACTAATTAATCTGGCAGAAGAGATTTTAAGGCAGTCTAA
>RJWM01051141.1:0-10527 GCA_004363535.1 Dasyprocta punctata
TTAAAATATTTCTAATATTGACCTGTATGTGAAGAGAACAACAATGAAAAGATTTGGATTGAAATGTTTTGGTCCATGATACTGTATAGACAGACATAGGAACTTATAAATAAATAAGGTATTTTTGGGCTTTTTATTTTTATTCTACTGTTTGTTTCTTAAGCACAATTCACACCTCTTTGCCATCAACCTGACTTCCTTCCTCTGTTTTTTATTCCTAGTCAGCTTTCTCCATCATTATCAACTGACTAAACTATCAACAGTAAGTATTCTGAATTAAAGAAAACTTAGCATACCACAATTACTATTCATGGGAATTCAGGTGTCACAGTACAGTCAGAAAATAGTTTCATACATGAAGACAGTTGGAATTTGTCTCTTGAACAGCTACATTTCAACAACACCTGGCCCATAGTAGTTGATCAGTGAACATTTATTCATTGACTGGAAGAGGGTAAGAAGGCATTTTTCTATTTCCATATATTCCCATCCATTCATTTCTTAAATATTTGTCATACACTGCAAGTATACAGACAGTGTGCCACATGTCGAAGTTTCTATGGTTGACAAAGCAAACATGGTTCTTGTCCTTAGAAGAACTTCTTGGCTAGACTAGAGCTAAAAAAAATATTCCAGAATCTGTTGCAGCATTTTTAGTTGATCAAGGATCTAAACATCCTACTTTGTACACAATAATCTTATCAAATTATGAACTTCATGTACAACTGCATGACATGTGAATGTCCTACCAGAACTTCTGGAGGTAAAAAAAAAAAAAAAAAAAAAAAAACTTGCTTATAAAACTCTCAAGAACCTGGAATCTAACTATTTCACATGAGAAAACAAAGATTTTTGCCTGGCCACTTGGTCACACCTTCTACTGTGGTTGTGAAGCACAATTAGAAATTGAAATACACACACATCAAGAACAGTTAACTTACACTTTTTATCGTTTTAGGTCAATATTCTGAAGTTCAAAAATTTTGTGTCACTTGTTTCCATTAATTATGAAGTTCACTGCAGGATCATAAAAAGGTGGGTTGAAATTCACATAAAAGAAACCCTGCTGGGCTACAGATGTGGCTCAGTAGTAGAGTGTTTGACCAGCATGTGCAAGGCCCTGGGCTGATCCCCAGCCCTGCTGAATAAATAAATGAGAAATATGGTCTGGTAGAAATCTGAACCCCAATCTAGATCATCAATTGATCAATCAACCAATTGTATTTGCAAGAAACAAACTAGGAGCTGTGACAGAAAACATTGGGGAAAACCACTTCACTGAGGTTAGGGAAAACCCTCTGAGAAATCCTAGTTTAGCTGAGCCCTTTCAGATCAGAGAAAGCGGCAGAGAACAACATTTCTGGTAAAAGAACAAACGTAAAACATATGACAATAGAAAAAACTAGACTTGTTGGAGGGATTAAAAAATATCAGTGGAATAAGAAAAAGGAAGCCTGAAGTTTAGGTGTAGGGCTTCCTGAAATTAGCACAATGTAGAGCAATTGCTCAGTAGGTTTGGGATTTTGGGTGACTGAGGCATCAATATGGCAGACAAAAGCAGATCATGGTGGCACCCTTGTCCTTCCAGGAACTCCTGTCATGAACAGACATCAAGATATACAAGGAATATGGAGGCATATAGGGCCACATTGACACATGGATGGCAGGAGTCAGGTCTCCTGGAATCTAGAGGATGCTGCCTCCTTGGAGTGTCAGAGTTCTAGTGAAAGAACCAGGGGAAAAACCTACCAAAATGTTAGGAGAAGAAAATTGGCTCAATCTTGGAGAGCATGATCAGTCCTGCATATGCCAGATACTTCCTTGATGGTAACTAGGTAGGCCTATGAATTCAGTAGTAGTTTCATGCCACAGCATGAAAATAAAAAAGGCTACATTTATTCAAGTGTGACGTTTGATCTCATTTGTTACAATATTAGCCAGCCTAAAAATAAATCATACATAGGCTTAATACCAAATAGGAAATTTAGCTTTAAAAGAATACTAGATTTTTCTTTTTTTAATATAGTGACTTTTCTAGGTTTATAGTCAGCATACAAGAACTATACGGTTCATGAAAGTTAAGCTCCTTATCCAGCACCCCAAAAATCTAGAAAGGTCAAATAACAAGAGGTGTCAGAAGGACCATGTTAAGCACCTTGAAACACTGTAATAGCTTGACTTCAGAATTGACTCCTGAAGAAAGAAACTGCAAATATCTCTATAGTTGTGCTGTATTTTAATGCTTTGAAGCTGCTAACTCATGTAAAGACCATGCAGATAATGAACCTATTTTCATAACCAGAAGAGTTCACTCCCTCCAACTGGTCAGACGTCTTACTTCTCACAAATCCCCTACTCTTCTGCTTTGGGGCCATTGGCCCCAGTGTATACTGAAACTCTTTTAATGAAGGTGTTCCGTCCCACACCTCCATGGTGATAATCGGAAAACAAAGCAGTAAGTAAGTAAAAACAGCAATGACAAAATGCAGATTTTAAAGAAATGACCCCAGATGTTTGCACCCTTCATTCGCTGTGACTTCGGCTGTATCCAGCACCTCTGATCACTTCGCCTCTGGCCCCAACACAACTGTGATGCCAGAATCTTTGGATTTTATCAAGGCTTGAGTAAGGAGGTGAGAAGAACACAAGGGGAGCAGGGCCAACTGAGATCGGGACAGGGTAACTAAGAAAGCTTTCGTGGGTTCTCACTGAGGAGACTGCTGCCAAGAGAAGACAGATGACCAAGCAAGCAGTTTAAGGGTACAAGTCGGGAGGAAAAAGACATCTTAATGACTAACAAATGCTCATCAAATGATTAATACCTCACTATCGTCCTGTGTTTTATTATTTTCAAAAGTGCCATAATATATTTGACCTGGAGGTCAATAGGGTAATATCAGTTATATTATTTCAAATATAAATATAAGGAATCTGACTCAGAGATACTGCGTGATTTATGCAATACTGTTCAACTCAAGGTCTACTCCAGTTTTTTGAAGGATCATAAATTCCATTTTATTATTTATTTACTTATTTATTTTTGTGGCACCGGGGATTGAACTCACAACCTCGCGCCTGCCATGCAGGTGCTTAAGCCACTGAGCCAAACTCCTGGCCCTAAATTCCATTTTAATATGAACCAAGTACTCACCAAGCAACCAGAAACTCTCTGGTAATGGGACGTATCAAAAGCTTTCAAACTATTAACCAGAATGCAGATATGATCTATGCCTAGAGAGATTTGTTGTTTATACTAGAAATAAAACTTTGCTTGTAATACTTTATTATAATGACTTTGGACAAAGAGGTTGATATTGAGTATTATCAGAGTAAACAGACTAAATAGACATCCTAGTTTGAGGAGATTCATGGCTTTAAAACTAAAAGTTTTCTAAGTCAATAAAATGTAATTTTATATAATATCATAAATCTTTAAAGTCCAACTCTAATTTTAAAACATGAGACCCATCAGGATTAAAATGTAAGTCATGTTATTGTTTAGTAATATTTTTCTATAAAAAAGATTGGATGTCTCCTTATATTTCATAATCTTTTCATTGAACAAATTAAATTTTCCTAATAACAAGCAACATTTCACAGACTAAGAAAACCTTATTAAAATATCTCATAATTTACAGCTTTACTAGAAATGATGTGATGTACATGATGGATTCAAAATACACTCTCCCACTCTGCTCAAATCTTTTATTGATACTGATATATAATATAGGAATATACATAATAATGTATATACTCCCTTATTTGCTTAGATCATGAGAAATTCAATAAAAGTAGGTAATAATATCAAATATGTTAAATATTACCTGAGAAACATCCTGCCTTAACAAGGTCAAATATTGTGAAATGCTATGAAATGTTTCCTTTCAGTTTTTCTTGCAAAATAATTCTGCAACTAAACCCATGCAGTTCCTTGTCATTCACATAACCAATTAAATAGATATCTACATTTTTGAAAAATACCAAGTCTAATAAAGAAAAACTCTTCCAAAGCAACAAGTCACAAAACAAATCAGAATGGTTATAAATGGAATTCCTGGAATACTCTTAGGCCCTATACTTGCCTATCATTCATTTAATATTACTGGTCATTCTCTGTCCCAATTTATCAGTCCCACTGTTCTTTATTTCAGGGTCCTTCCATTATAGCATTAGTCAGCGACCAAATTCCACAATGTAAGAGCATTCGTACAGTGGTGACGTGTGCTATCTTCATAGCCCATAAGATAAAGCTGTTATGTTTCCCAGTGTTGCAACAATGAACACGATGAGACGGCATGTGTTTTGCTATTTCACAGAGGAGCTCTGGGATGGGAATGTGATATGCAGAAGTTGCTTCAATCCCTGCAGTCTGAAATGTAACCTGAATATCAAGTACAAGGGGCATCGCCTCTTATCAGGGTAAGAAAGAGGTATGATGAGGCTGAGAAGGACCCTAAAATGTATGCGTAGGTTGCATACTCCTTGGGTGAATAGGTTAATCTAGACCGTTGCACTAGAACATTGGCCTGAATACATGGCAGGAGGTGATCTGTGGAAACGTCCTCTGTCAGAACCCCACAAGCAGGTCAGGTCAAATATTCTTCTTAGCACAAAAGTTTTGTGCTAATAATTTTCTGGACAATGTTTCATGTCCATATCTTATACCCTAAACAACTGCTGTGAATATAACAATATGCAATGTGCTGATTATTGTTACTCTCCTATTGACTTCTTGTGAAATTGTTTTACTTTAATTTCTTACTTTGCTTCTGTTTAAAATAAAAAAAAATTCTCTTTAGTATACTCTGAAATGGCCTTGTTAAAAATATCAGGAGGGGATATAAAATGCTCCATTTATATTTTCAGCGTTATAATTCTCTATTTTCTTAAGTTTGTAAAAACTTTAGCTACTTTGCCTTGTTGAACTGACGAACTAATCAGAAAAAAGCACTTCACAGATAGTACATTTAAAAAGGGACTTTACAATTTTGAAATATGTATGACTCTGGAATCTTAAATTATGTTAGACTTCTTCCTAATTCCATAATTAGAAACCTGATTTAGTTCATTGTGTTGAGCTGAATTAATCTCATTTCCTCTGTTCCATATTAAGGGTGGACTGGAAATTATGCAAATATACTGAATTGGAAATTATTTTTCTTGGCTTGTGCAAACCACTTGGTTTCCTGAAGCAGAATGAAAAAGGTCAAAAATGGTAAAAATCGAGTAACACGTATTCCTAAGAAAACTATAAAAACTATTTTGAAATTTCTAGATGGCAAGTAGTTTTTAAGCTCATTATTCACCCAATTAAAAAATGTAAGTAAAATAAGGTAAACTATGAGACAAAAGCAAAAGATAGCAAAGTCAGTAAAGATCTTGGCTCAGTCCAATTTCTGTGAGGACTTTCCTGTTTTATGAGTCTTATTTTATCACAGAATTAATTGTCATGCAATGTATAACCCATCAGGATGGTGGGATATAGCATCATGGGATCCTAAACTTATAACTGCAAAACAAAACAACAACAACAAAACTTACAAACAAAAAGAACAAAAGAAAATCTGGTTATTAACGCATATTTCAGAAAGAAAAAAAAAAGGTAAGAAATGGCATCCATACAGTTTTTATGAAAGTGGGTTTTATAAGCAAGTATATTCCCTATAAGAATTATTTCTATGTTCTTGTTTTACAGAAAAATAGCTGGGACACAATAAATAATGAGTAGCTTGTTTTTTATTTCCAAGTGATTATTTCAGAAAATACGAGACGATTTTTAATAAAACGTCATGTTTATAAGGGGCTAAAAATGATTTTTAAAGAACATGTTAATTTTGAGATGATCTTGGTAGAAGGCCTGTTGGATTGCCTGTAGCTCTGCTAAAGAAGGCAAGAAGCTGCTGGCTGTTGGCTTGGCTGCCTGCAGACCCAGGAGGGTTGGCAGATGCTCTCACCTGCTGCTCCAGACTCTCAGGGCTCAAGACCAGCAAGGTGAACTTGCCTGAAGACCTGGGAACCTAAGTCTCCCTTCCTAAAAGAAAACTGGCTGCAATGGAAGCCAAAGCAGTCAAAGATCACAATAATCAGAGGCAAAATAACACCAAGAACAGTAAGGCACTGGCAGGTCTACATGTGCTCTGTGTTCCCACGAGGCTGCTCAGCAGCTTCCAATGCCTGCTTTGGCACTGATGCCCCTGTGATTCTGGACTGGCTTGATGTAGATTCTGGGTTGGTTTGTCTAGGTCTCTGAGGAATGCTATTGGTATTTTGATTGGGACTGTACTGAATTTGTGTATCAGTTTTGATAATATTAGCTGCTTAACCAGGAATAGGGGCTATCTTTCCATTTTCTGATGTCCTTTTCTTTTCTTTTGTGGCACTGAGGATTGAACTCACAACCTCACGCCCACCAGACAGGCATTTAAGCCACTGAGCCAAACTCCCAGCCCTGGTTTGTCGAGGTAGGGTTGCACTATGTAGCTCAGACCTGCCTTGCGCTCGTGTTGTAGCCCAAGCTGGCCTCAAATTCACAACGCTCTTCCTACCTCAGCCTCCCGAGTGCTGTGATTAAAGGCACATGTCACCACACCCGGTTCTGATGTCCTTTTCTATCTCCCTTTTCAGAGTACTATAGTTTTCATTGTAGAGGTCTTTCAATTCCTGTAGTTTTGGTGTAGTGGTCCTAAGTTTTTAATGTTTCTTGATGCTGTTGTGAGTAGTATTGATTTCTTATTTCTTTCTTAGAGAGTTTATTATTGGTATATAGAAATGCTATTAATTTTTGTGTGTTAACTTTGTATCTTGCTATGCTACTGAATTTGGTTATTAATCTAGGAATATTTTGGTGGAATATGGATACCCTTGCTGCTTATCACAAATACCATTGTTTGGCATCAAAGAGCTAAGTTTTTTCATTCTTAGTCATTGCAAAAGTTGTAGGAAGCTGTTAATAACTGCAATGGGTATTATACTAAGCAATCTGCATATCATCACAGTCTGTATTCAATCTCTTGAAAGATAATCATTTTTAATTTTACAGATGATGAAACTGAGGCCCAGAGAAGACAAAACTTGCTTGAGTCATACAGTTACAAATATTACCAGTACTATTAACATTCTATTACTAGGATTACTAGTACTTATTGTCAATTCTGATTGGACTCAAACACTTGCTTCTAATCACAGTAAAAACAAACAAATAAACAAGCAAGCTAAACTTTGAAGAACATCCCAAATACATAGAAAAATTTTCACAAATCAGAGATAATTTTCATAAGGAGGAAAGGAAAAAAGAGGATAGAGGGACTGATAATCTTATGCTAGGAAAATGGTATACAACTCTAGTTAGCAAACATATCACAGTTGAGAAATTTATAAGGCCATAGTACCAGAATCCATGAAGAGATAGGTACGCTTAATACTTGACAGACTTCATATATGTACTTGGGCAGCAAAAAAGTAAATCTCTCTCTCCATTAGTATTGACGTCTTAATATTATTCTGATGCATGACGAGAATTAAGTGAAAGGCAGGCATAGTAGTGCATACTTGTAATTCCAGCACTCTGGGAAACTCAAGCAGGACAATTGCAAGCTTGAGCCCAACGTGGCCAACTCAGTGACTTAGCAAGACCCCGTCTCAAAATAAAAGAGTGCTGGCCATGTGATTCAGTGTGAGTGTCCTGGGTTGTTCACGTCCCTGTGCCACTGTTCGGAAAAAAAAAAGACCAGAAGAGATAAAACTAAATGAATTATCACTAAATGTCAATGAGTTTTCATGTAGTTGGAGACTTGGGGCTTGGGGTAACTAAAAAATACAACCAATGCAAAACTGAAATATTTGGATTAGAACAAAAATAAAGACCACATAGTTTAATATCCTAAAAAAGCCATTCTTTAATGCATACACAGACATATTAATATACATATAAAATTTCTTTCCATTTATGTTATTATTCAGTCTGTAAAAAATATTTTCTGCCATTACTGCAGAACTGTGCAGAAGACTGGGTTGAAAGTGTTAATGGTTACATGAGACAGTCTCTGTAAAATGTTATTTTACACTTTAACCATTCAAACAAAAATTCATACTTTTGTAAAACCTATGCAAACATAGGTGTCAGCTAAAATGAGGAGTCGTGAGGCCATAGGGAATGAAAGGACAGAAATAGTTTAAAAGGGTAAAACTAGCTGGGCGTGGTGGCGCACGCCTTTAATCCCAGCACTTGGGAGGCTGAGGTAGGCTGAGCGTTGTGAGTTCGAGGCCGGCTTGGGCTACAACGTGAGCACAAGGCCAACCTGAGCTACATAGTGTGACCCTGCCTCAAAAAAACTAGGGCCAGGAGCTTGGCTCAGTGGCTTAAGCACCAGTCTGGCAGGCGTGAGGTTGTGAGTTTGATCCCCACTGCCACAAAAAAAAAAAAAAAAAAAAAAAAGGGTAAAACTTCCTATGCAGATTATCCATAATACTTTAAAATAGTACAGTTCACTGTAGGATCCATTATTCTTGCAACTGTTTTAGAATCATATAGATTGATGTTTCTATTAAATAGCAATGACATTATTGTATCCATCTTCATGTTTGCAAGCAAGTATTCAAAATGATCAATAGAGTGTATTTGGCAATTTAGCTGTTTCACAATTTGAGGTTGGGGTTATACATCTTGCTAATTCTTAACAGAATTCTTCTTCAGGAACAACCATAGCAGTCAATTCATATCTGATAATATTTTCAGAAAACAGGTAAGTTTACCAGAAACAATTATTCCAAATATCCCTCAAAACAGGCACAATTACATAGGAGAGTCACTTGAAAATTTCAGAAACATGTGAAGCATCTGATGTTTAGAAATCTTTTACAATTATTGCATGTATTACCATAATAGAGCCTACAGGAATATAATTATGGTATATAAAATTTAATGAGGCCAACAGAAGCAAAGTGCATTCTGTATCTTTAGAAAATATAAAAAGAAATATAATGAAGATCATGAAAATCATATAGAATCAAGCTACATGTCAGAGTTGATTGATTATACTTTTTATATGATACAACACAAATGATTACCACTGAGACATTTCTTAGTTCTCTGTTGAACTAAACATAGCGTAGGTCCAAACACCTAAATATGAGAGATAACTTGGAAAGAGTGTTACACCAGCTTTATTTAATTGGCTTTAAAATACTTTTGTGCCCTATTAGCACAGACACTGGTAACTTTATGATTTTTATACTTACAGGCTCTAACTTGTTTTTTTCCACTGGTATTAAGGATTGAACCTCAGGCCTTTGCATTGTGCTATATCCCCAACCATTTTTCTGTTTCTTTTTTTGAGACAGGGTCTCCCTAAGTCACAGAGTTACCCAGGACGAGTCTAAACTTTTGATCCTCCTGCCTCAGCCTTCCAGAGAGGATTACAGACATGTGCTACCATACCTGACCCAGGCTTTAATTAAATTTTAGGCTCTGGGATTAATTTTTTCTAAAGCCTTCCCTAGAATAATGATAATCATATCATTATGAACAGTGATTTGCTTTTAAATTTTCTTTTTTTTTTTTTTTTTTTTTGTGGCACCGGGGATTGAACTCACAACCTCGCGCCTGCCAGGGCAGGCGCTTAAGGCACTGAGCCAAACTCCCGGCCCTGGTTTTTTGAGGCAGGGTCGCACTATGTAGCTCAGGCCGGCCTTGCGCTCGCGTTGTAGCCCAAGCCGGCCTCGAACTCACAACGCTCCGTTTAAATTTTCTTGATATGTAGACACAGTTATTCCTAACTTTATGGATGATGAAATTGAGGCTCAATAATAGGACCATTGCCATAAAATCATACCATAAAACTGTAAAAAGTAATATTTCTGTTATGATATTAATTATGGTACGATATTTTCTGTAAAAATTCTAAACCAAATCCGAAGACCCCTGCAGCTACCCTTGAGTGGTAAATCTCTGTGCTGAATGTTTTTCAAACATTAATCTTTTATGTCTGCACTTCGGTAAATTAAAAAATAAACTTTTATAGTGACAAACAGTAACAAAATTTAATCTGCAGCAACACAGGAAGTCAGATCATCCTAGAAAGCCCTCAGAAACAAACAAGCAAAAAGCTCAGCAGAGAAGCTGTCAAAATGATTTTCAAAGCAACAAGTGCTTGCTGGCAGCTGGGAAAAACATTTCTACTTTCACTCCGTTTCCCTACATTTTCTCCCCATTTGCTCTCCTACTAATGGGGTCTCAGTAACGTACTGTTTAAAACCCAGAGCTGCAGCTTCACTTGCTTAAACCTCCTCAGTGTTTAAGTAGTACACCGTGCATGACAAGTTTCTGGCAAGACAAGGCAGTCTTTAAAAAAGCAATCAACTTGACTTTAGCCTGAGCTCATTAGCAGTTGAGGAGACTTATGTTTTTTCTTAAACCACACCGTGAACATGGCTTGCCTCCCTCCCGGTCTGCTTACCCTAGGAATAATGCATTTAGTCTGAGGAGACAAGAGGTGTCTGTCAAGCACGCCAGTGCAGTGCCAGGGGGTG
>RJWM01051142.1:0-10525 GCA_004363535.1 Dasyprocta punctata
CCTGAGTACAGTTTGCCTTGCTCTTTTTATAACTGGCTCCCTCTTCTCTGTCATTCAAACCTTAGTTTCAGGATGAGCCTTCTTTCTCTCCCAGATCTCTTCAGATTGTCTCAATCACAGCTGTCATAACAGGTCTTTGTGTCCCTTGTGTCCTCTCCCCAGCCTCCACGGCTGTGTGGGACGAGTGGGACTGTGGGAAGAGAGTCCTTATTTTCTGGTTCTCTGCTGTTACCCAGAACCTGCTGCACTGTGTGGAGTGTGACAGGCAGTCACTTTTGTCCAGTATTATTCTTGAAATGAGAGATCCATGCTTTTAGAATGCCATGGTGCCGTCAGGGCCACCCAGGACCAGCCCTGCAGAGGCAGTGCTCCGAGAATCGGTCACATCCGTGAGGAGCTCTGGGGATGAGTGGGAGGAGTGAGTCACTCCCGGTGTGGAAGGAAGGGAGACGCTGGCACAGCCACACTGGGAAGGTGACCTTTGCCCTGTTTCTGAGTGGAGCAAGGCCGGACTAGGACATGGAACCAGGGAATGAGCAGCAAAAGCCGCTGCCCGCAGTGCCGTCTGCCTGGTGAAGTCCCGCACTCTAGGCTGAGCCTGCAGTGGTAGCATTGCCCAATATGTTCTGGAGAAGGAGGGGATGGGGGTGGAGGTGAGGGAAGGGGGTGCCAGAGTGTGGGGTGGGCGCCAGGGCCCAGAGGAGATGCTCAGGCGGGCCATGTTCAAGAAACATTGTTTCAGTAGCTCAGGAATTATTACAGAAATTACCATCCTAAAGTTTGCTTTCGTCCTGCAGAATCTGGTGGATCTGGCAGGCAGTGAGAGAGCTGCTCAAACTGGAGCTGAAGGTAAACAGAACTCAGGAGGCGCAGTGGTCTCTCTGTCTTCCTATTGTAGGGGATAAAACACACTACTAAGTGCCTTTAGCAACAGTGCAGTAATCTAAATTGACGTAAACACCAGCATCTGTCTGATTTACCTGGGGCTGTTCTAGCATCTATTGAACTGGAATTGTGGCCTTGATAGGGTTGTATAGCTGGGGAGCCTTGAGAGTCACCCAGAAACAGTGTAAACTTTCATGTCAGTGAGGAAGTGAAGTAGCGGGGGCATCTTTTCAGCACTGAGGTTTGAGTCCAGCATTCTGCCCACGGGTACACATTCCGGACATCTTAGCCCTTTCTAAAGGTGTGGCCCAACCCCAGTAAGGCCACCAGGTGACTGGTAGGCAGTGAAAGGCAAAAGAAGAGAGGCCAGCATCCCTCTGAGGATGGAAGTCCATGGGTGTCCATTGTTATTGATTTGGGAAAAAGGAATTCTAAACCAAGGAGTCAGAGGAGGAGCTCTGTAGGGAAGCGGGCTTTCCCTCCCTCCCTCTGCAGTGCCTCTCAGGTAATAACCTTTCTGCCTCACATAAGAGGAACAAGAAGAGACCTCCTACCAGTTACAGTAAAATGGGGCTCAGGTCCAATCCAAAAATACATTTTCCCATCGCAGCCGTCATGTGTAATGTGTCTCATAAATTCCTGTATATCATCTCATGTGGTGAGGTTCGGTTTTCACATTCATCTACTATATTCAGGTGTGCGATTCAAGGAAGGCTGTAATATAAATCGAAGCTTATTTATTTTGGGCCAAGTGATCAAGAAACTAAGCGATGAACAAAATGGGTAAGTTTATCCTATTGTTCTATTGTTTATGGTTTTCACTGGGTTGGAAATAACACTGGAGTGTTGTCTTTCAGGAACAGATCAAAGCTTTGGGATTCTCTGAGCGTAACTGCTTCTATGTGTGACTGTCACCTGCTGAAGTTCCCATTTTAAATATTTTCATTGCTTTGGTCTGTCTCATGTGTAAAGAATTAGTTTTTATAGTTGACTAAGTGTTGTGTACTAAAAGACCAGCTACCTGTGTTATGTAAAATTCTCAAATCTTTCTCCCTAATCTCTTTGCATGCTAAGTGGCTTCATCAATTATCGAGATAGCAAATTAACGCGCATTCTCCAGAATTCCTTGGGAGGAAATGCAAAAACACGTATCATCTGCACAATTACACCGGTGTCTTTTGAGGAAACCCTGACCACTCTGCAGGTGAGTTTGATTTTTTATCTCAGCCCAGTATGGGGCAAGAGCAGCTTGGAGGAGAAAAGATCACCAACTTAAATTAGATGCGGTGTTTTAAAATTATATCAACACACCTGTTATAGTCAATTTGATGTGTTATCTACCAAATAGCATTCCTGAATCTAATTTTCCCACACTACAGTCATCTGAATCCCACCTCCATGTTTTTTACCACAACTCACTTTATGTCCTTAATTTGAAATAAAGCAACCTTTACATCATCCACAGAAATAAATGATAAACTAGTATTACTTGCCACAAATAGGATGTAACAAAAGTAGACTTTTATACTGAAATTTTTGCTAGCTGATAAATCCCTACCTTGATTCTGAGCCTAAGTTTTGCGTTTTTTGTTTGCTAAAAAAAAAAAAAAAAAGGTGAAACAGCTCTGTCAGTGAAGGGTCCAGCGTGCTGCCTTAGGGTCCCTTTTGTGGCCACTTCAAGTGGGTCCAGTGCTCAGACTCTGGGGAAGCCATGTTCCGCTGCTGAGCCCTGGGGTGAGGTGCTGTCCGCCCTGCAGAGATGGAAAGGCAGGCCGTGGCCATGAGACTCATCCTCCAGCGTGACTGCTTTGGAGCAGATGTGGAGCAGGATGGGGTTCAGACAGGAGGGGGTGCTCTTGGCCGGAAGTGGGGCCTCTGAGTAGGGCAGGTACCCTGGGTGACAGGACTCCACAGAGCGGCGTGTGGGGCTAATGTTGTGGGCTGTCTCCCGGAGTGTTCTCAGCTCACCATAAGACCATGTACCAGGCTACGGGAGTTGCAGAGAATCATTGGAAAAGTTTGAAGACTCCCTGAATATAAATTTCTAAAGCTCCCTGTCAGCAGTATTATTCTGTTTCATTTAGTCATTGTTAGAAATTTTGAGTGTTGAACGTGTTCTACTTTTGTATGGTTGTCCCAGTTTGCTAGCACTGCTAAATATATGAAGAATACTCCTTATGTGAATGAGGTGTCAAGTGATGAAGCGCTCCTGAAAAGATACAGAAAAGAAATAGTGGACCTGAAAAAGCAACTAGAGGAGGTGAGTGTGAGTGCTGTATTTTAATAGAGATTAACTTAGAGTCATGGAGATCCACCCACCCACTCTCAACTCCGGAATATCTGAGTTGCTGCAACTTAATTTTCAAACAAGTGGGTTGTAAGTATGAAGAAAGAATTTATAACAATTTAGTTTACTGTGTAAACTGAAAGATTTGATTTCTTGAAATTATTTCTGACTTTATTCTGTATTTGCAAAGGGTATAATTTGAGGTGTTTATCCAAATGAACCAAGTAGAAATAATTTTGTTTTTTAATTACACAAGTGCATATTGAGTTAGTTTAGAAATAGAAATGTTGTATAGCAGTTTAAAACTACCTTCTATTTCTTCACATCCGTGAATTCCTCTTCTGACCCTAAGATAGTAATCTAATAATATAGAATAGTCCTGCCATTCTAATTGGTTCATTTTAATCATCACAGTACAACAGTTTGTAAAATCTTTCATTATCTTGTAATATTAGAAAGCAAGCTAAAATATCAAACAGTCATCTTAGAGGACAGCGTCATCTCTGTCTTTATGATATTTCATTGTTGGCTCTCTTCTCGGCCTGTTATTCGTGTTTCTTAGCCTATTAATAGTGTTGTCTTATTAACCTCGTTGTTTCATGATGGAAAGAATGGAGATGAGAATAATTGTGTTTGAGAAATTACTGATTTGGGTTATGGAGGGTGAGGTTCTATGTGTCAGTATATGTCATTTCCATAAAATTTAAATTCTCATAAATCACATGCAGATTTAATATTCTGTCCTTTAAGCTAGTTTCAAAGTTCTGAAGTCTGGCTACATGTATTACTAACATAGTGCAATACTACATGCGGTAGGTAAATATAAAGACTCGGGCCCAGGAAATGGAAAAAGACCAATTGGCCCAGCTTTTGGATGAAAAAGATTCACTTCAGAAAGTGCAGGATGAGAAAATTCACAACTTAACACGGATGCTGGTGACCTCGTCTTCTCTCACGTCACAGCAGGAATTAAAGGTAAAATGTAGAAGACGGGAGCTTCTAGCGAGCAGAACAGGCAGCCTGGGTCCATTGCATGCTGAAAGCTTCTTAGCCCTAAGTAGGGGAGGTTCAGGGAGCCAGGAGAGGGTCGTGTGCATCGCTAGTGGGGCAGGGAAGTAGGAGATGGGAGAGAGCGGGGCCCTGAGAGGGTGAGGAAGGAGTGGGTGGGTCGAGAGGCAGAGCAGAGAGGAAGCGGTAGCTAGAGCCAAGGGAGCAGTCAGGAGTTTGTCCTTTTCAAAGGCAAAAGCACCCAGACTTGAGTAAGGGGCTGGGAGGGAAGAGCTGTGGGGAGGTCGAGTGGACTGATTCCCGAGGGCACAGCGCCCAGAGGGCAGGGCCAGAGCAGGCGCACTGCTGGGCCCGTGCTCCCCAAGCTCAGGGGAAGGGGCCGCCATCGGGGGACCTGAGAAAGAGTGGCTCCCGAAGGGACTCACACTGGTGTCCTGGGCACAGCTTTCCCTCTGCTTCTTCCCAGGGAGAGCGAGGTGCCCAGGGGTGCAGCGGGGTGAGTGCCCCCACTTTGACCCCAGAGTTCCGTAAGATTTGTGAGTTGAGAAGGGCCCCTCAGATGAGTCCTGAAAACTCTTGTAATTTAGGGGCTGGGGTACAGCATGGTGACAGTGTGCTTACTCAGCCTGCAGAGGCCCTGGGTTCAATCCCCAGCACCAGAGTCAAAAAGAAGTGAGAGCAGTCCTATTATAGTATGAGACACTGGCCTAAAAATGTGAGTCGATCTTTCTAATTGAAGGACATTCTGAGACATGAGAAGAAAATCGGTGGTTTTCAAACCTTATAACTAGTTTCCTGTTTTATTGTGTCAGAACTCCAATGAAGGTAGAGTAATTTTGTTTTTGTTTTTGTTTGTCAGGCTAGAAGAAAATGTAGAGTCACTTGGTGCTTTGGCAAAATCAACAAAATGAAAGATTCAAACTATGAGAAGGAATTTAGTGTGCCCGTGAATGTGACGACGAGAACATCCAGGAATGCCGTCACCCTGTTAGGGGAAATAGATGAGTGTGAGTGCCTTTCTGCCTTTCCTGATGCAGGCTTCCCTGTATATACAGGCTGCATAACTCAGTACGATAAATGTGTTGAAACAGAATGTATTGTAGGATTACAGTGGAAATTGTGCTTTACTGATGAGTAATTTTTAAAAAGTAAACTTTCATGAATTGTTCTATGAATGCCACATCAGAAGAAGCATGCACTCGGCGTGCTGGGGATATATCTCAGCTGCACAAGCGCCTGCCTGGCAAGCACCAGGTCATGGGTTTGATCCCTGGTACCCAAAAAAAAAAAAAAAAAAAAAAAAAAAAAAAAACAGAATGTTACACTAGTTGAAATACATGTGAAAAATACTTTTGCTTATTATTGCTCTGATTATTATTCATTTAAATTTGCGTGGCATTGATAGAACATCTGTGTGAAACTTTGCCAGTCTTTAAAAGATAGCATTTATGTTGAAATCTGTTTCAAAATTATACCTCACACACTATACTCTTAATTTAGGGGCATTTTAAAATCTACTTAGTAGCCGGGTATGGTGGCTCATGCCTGTAATCCCAACACTCAGCAGGCTGAGGCAGGAGGAGCGTTGTGAGTTTGAGACCAGCCTCAGCTGCAAAGTACACTTAAGGCCAGCCTGAACTGTATAGTGAGACCCTGTCTCAAAAAGATAAATAAATAAGTAAATAAATAAATAAAATCTACTTGCAGTGATGAAATTACAAACTCACAATTTGTCCTTTTGACCTCTCTGTGATGAGGTGCCCATGTTTTATCACGAATCCCAAACGGCTGTCTTAGTTCACACACTACTGCAAATGATCAGCTCTGTTGACCTGTGTTCTTGGCCTTTCCATGCTGAGGACACACTTACTAACTCACTGATGTGAGCTTATTATTCAGTACCTGTCACTTTTTTAAATGTTTAATTTGACTTTTCGGAAATGTTATACACGTTAACATGCACATTTGTTTTCCCCCTAATTGTAGCTTTCTGTTTGGAATCTGATCCCTTCAGCAGTACTTCTGCTACATTAACCGAAATAGAGTGGAATTCAGCGACAAAGCTACTAAATGAGGTAATAATGTATTTTACATAACGTGATCTTGTGTTGGTTTTTGTGGTAGTAGTTTGTTTGCAGCTCTGATGAAGATTTCCCTCACTTTTTTTGACTTCCAGTTGAAAATGAGGAGACACAGAGAGGGAGGTTAAAAAGTTTATAAAGCAGGTGTGCGCTAATAGATAGATATTTGCTTCTAGTTCTTTACCAGCAAACCTTCGTATCTGTCTGGTTTGTTTTGGGAGGTAAAAGATTAATTGAGAAGTATCAGTATTCCCAGGCAGAAGTCCAAGAGTGATCTCTCAGAGGGGATAATGTTGCCAGATGATTCTGAGAAATACAGGTAAATGTACCATTGGTTGTCCCTCTGTCTCCTTAGGCCACGGGCTCTGTGACCCCCACAGATGCCCAGGCCATAGGTACCCAGTCCCTACTTAAAAGGTACGACTCACAGTTGCCCATAGCTGTGCAGGTGCTGTGCTGCGCTTGGACTATCTTTAGGTCACTGGTGACCCCTGGCAGGAGAAATGCCACGTGGTAGTTACTACGCTGCATTGTCCCAAGAACGGCGACAAGTAGAAAGGTCTGCGTTTAAGTACTGACACAGCCTCTGTGGGCAGACTACACTTTGTCTCTGAGCTTACTTGAATCCTCCTATGAGGAGCCTGCAGGTCCAGAGGGCTCGCAGCGGAGCCCCTCTGAGCCAGAAACGAAGGATGCCGTGGTGAGCACTGCTGTAGGTTAGCTTTGGGGTCACCCTCCGGATTGGTGCTATTCAAGACAAGTTGCACTCTGTGGACATGTGTCTGTCAAAGAAAATATCATTTTAATTGAGAATGCAATCGTACTTCCTGGTAATTATTATCATTTGTTAGCATAAGAAAGTGCTTTTGTATCCCTGACACATATTCTAGGAGTTTGTCATCTTTATTTTTTGTAATTCCTCATTGAGGCTGTTTTTTGAATCTCCCTTACTGGTATGGTAAAACTTAGCATCATTGGAGACTGAGACAGACAGTATGTGTCCTTCCTGAATTGAGTCATCTGAAGAATCAAGTAGTAGTCAGATGGATGAGCCATTAATATGCAGTTTTCATCCTGAGGCATTGAAGGGTTGGTGCTGGAGTGGGCTCCCAGCAGTTCCTTCCCCCTTGGAATTTCCCTGAAGGCAGAAGCAGGCTTATGATTATATTGTCTTTATTCTGCTGCTTTCAGAATAAACCCCTGTTCTCTCTGTTTTCTTTTTTTCTTTTTTTTTTTTTTTTTGCGGTACCGGAGATTGAACTCACAACCTCGTGCCTGCCAGGACAGGCGCTTAAGGCACTGAGCCAAACTCCCGGCCCACCCCTGTTCTCTCTGAAGTGAGCTAGTTTAGCGAAATGGAGACTGTTAGAAAGATGGAAGGTGGGAAGCCACCAGTTCAGAGGTCCCTGTATCATCTGTCTAATTTAAAGAAGTATAGAGGATGTGGTTTGAATCCTTTCTGATTGGAAAATTTGTTTTGTGTATTATAGGAAAACTTAGAAAGTGAGTTCAACTCACTTCGTGCTAAATATGATAATCTGGTGGTAGACTGTGAACAAGTAAGAAGAGAAAATGAAGAAATGAGATTAAAATTAAAAGAAAAAAATGACTTGGATGAATTTGAGGCTCTAGAAAGAAAAACTGAAAAAGATCAAGAGGTAGGACAAGAAGACATGTTCAATTAAACAAATTCGTACATTAAAAAGAAATAGCATTCTGTGAAAGATGTTCATTTCTAAGATGGAGGTAACAAGGTTTCACCCTTTTTTATTTGTATAGACAATGTAGAGAATTTAAGAAACACAGTGTTTAGCTGGCATTGTTTTTCAAGCAATTAAATCATGTTGGCTCCCCTGAAGCTTGCTAAAAAAAGGAATTGAATACATCCAGGTGGGGGCTTAGTGGATGTCCTGACTGTGTCCTGAGGAAATAGCCAGGCCCTGTTGAGATCTCTACAAAAGTTGACCCAGGGCCTGGGGATTTAGCTCAGTGATATAAGCATTTGCCTGGTAGGGGCGAGATCGCGAGTTTGATCCCTGGTACCAAAAAAAAAAAAAAAAAAGTTGATATAGATGTAGTTGACTGATGTGTGGATGCTGTGTGTTAGTGAATTTCTCTTTGTCTGGCAAGTGTACCTATTGCTAAGTAGTTGAAGTGTTGTCCGAACAGCTAGAGAAACTGATGAATGAATGAAACCATTAGACTGTAGGCCCTGGAAGTTGCTCTGAGATTTGAGGAACCCCTCCGTGTGGAATATCTTAGCCTCCACAGACACCATGAGGTTATTTTGCTGGATGTGTGAGTGCATCTTCATGTGGAAGGAGAACGCACAGCTGTTATGAGCCTTGCAAAGTGATGTGTCACCCTCCACAAAATCAGAGCCGTGTCGGGTGTAGGGCACGAGCTGCTGTGGGGCTGCTTCCCCGGGATGGGATTCTGAGCGGGCTTCAGCCCACAAGGCGGGGTTAGTTTTAGGGCATGGTGTCTAGGAGGAGAGTGCCAGGGTTAAACCCAGATTTGGAGGTTAACGCCTACAGTGTTGAAGAAACTTTGAGAAAAAGCCAAATTCTGGTCTGGGTATTGATATTCATTTCCCTGGTTTTTCTAAGGGTTTTATGAAAAATCACCGGTACTTTTCAAGTGGGAATATAGAGATAGAGGATGCTTAAATAGTAAATTTTACAAGAACGCGAGAAAGTAAAGGATCATAGCACGAGCAATAAGAGAAATCTTATCCATTGATCTATTTTGTAACTGTTTAATTTTATAATTTTCATAAGTTGGAACTGTTGGATGTTAGTCTTAGGAAGTTTAATGTTTGGTTTCATCTGCCAAAATTCGTAATATTCTGTCACAGTGGATTAACTGCTGCTCTAATCACATTTTTATCATACTGCTTCTCACGCATCTTGCGTCCATAAATGGCATGCCACTTGTACCCTACATTTTCACATACAGCAGAGTTAATGCTTTTCTCTGTCAGAATAAAAACATGTGATGTGTAAAGATTATTTGCTTCTTCATGGTAAATGTGATTTTTTTCTTTTTCTTTGTGATAGTAAAAAATGGGCCCAAAAGCAAAAAGCTGAAGCCAATTTAGATATTGCAACTAAAATTTTCAAGTGCATGTGTGGTTCATATATTTGTATTTGGAGCACTAACCTAACATTGGAATGTCAGTGCTAGCAATAGTCTGACATCTAAAACTAGTCACGCTAGTTAAGTGTCCAGAAAATATTGCTTGACAAGATACCATTTTCTTAAATCCCTTGCCTTCCATTAGAATTTACTTTCATTCTTCAAGTGCTCATCTGAGTGTGAATTTTCAACAATCCTAAGGAAACTATGTTTCTTGGTCAATTATACTTGTTGTGAACACAAAATTTTGTCCTACTCAAAGCTTAATGCTACAGATGCTTTGGGAGAAGGGAAACATTAATAAAATACTTATACCTTTATACTTTTAGGTAGTTGAACGATATAGCACAATACCACTATATTTCCAATATTTTCTGTAGAATAAGTCAAGGTAATAATTGATAATTCCATAGCTTTGTAGTTTGGTTGACCAGTGATATGATAGATCCCAAACATCACACAACCCTAGTCCAAACGTAGATTCCAAATCACAGCTCATTAAAAGACTGACAGTGTACAGCCAGATAAATGATTTATGGTAATGAAAGAGAAATCTCAGCCAGATGTGTTGGCACATAACTGTAACCACAGGAGTCTGGGAAGCTGAGGCAGAAGGATGTCAGGTTCCAGCTGAACTAGGTCAATTTAGTGAGACTTTGTCTCAGTTAAAAAGAAAAGCCAGGGGTGTAGGGATGTAGCTCATTGCAAAAACCCTGTGTTTGATCCATACTACTAACAGAGGTCTTCTAGGATGAACATACTTCTGTAGTTATACAGAACAAAAATCTACAAAAAGTGTATCTTAATATTTCAATGACCACTTTGCTAGCTCTTGTAGTTGGTGATTACTAATTTGCTAATGCTGTCATAGTAGCTAATAAAGGAGATTATAACATTGTTATCGGGGTCATGCTGAGATTCTCTCTCTGTTTCTTGGTTCTGTGGGTCTGGCCCGTATTTCTTCTAGTTTTGAATACTGAGTTACTCTATCGTGATAGCTTGAACACTTGGTCTCGGCCCTCTACCTGCGTGGGGCGAATCTGAAGCTTTTGCTTTATTAACTACTTACTGGCTTCTTCTGGTGCCTGTTCACATGCTGTTACAGATGCAACTAATTCACGAAATC